>QYSG01017824.1:0-10137 GCA_003988875.1 Lachnum nothofagi
ATTTAAAAATATTTAAAAATATTATAATATATAAATACTAATATTTTAAAGTTTATTATTAAAAATAATTATTTAAAAGTTTATTATATTTTTTATATTATATAAAAAAGCCCTTGGTCCAATTACTTAAAAACCTTATTATACTTTAATAAACTTTATATTATAATAATATTTTTCTATTTTTCCGAAATATATTTATTTTATATTTTTATATATTTTAAATGTTTTTTGTTTTTTTCTATTTTTTGCATATATTTTTGCATTTAGGCAATATTTTCTTTTTTATATATATTATATAATTTTATTTTTTATTTTATTTATTGCCTATTACTTAAACGTTTAATTTGCTTTGGCCTATTTTCCTTGAAGTTTAACGCTTTAAAAACATTGCTTAGCTATATTTATTGCGTATTTTATTATTTTTAGGCTTTTATTCTTCTTTTAATACTTATATAAAATCTTTTGTTTTTTTAAATTTTATATATTACTTTATTATTTTATTTATATTTATTTTTATAATTTTTATTTAATAAATTTAAATATATAATAATAGATTTTTTTATTATATTAAGGTTTTTTTTATATATAGCGCCAAAAAATTAATAATTAATAATTTACCTATTAAGTTTTTGTTTTACGCCGTTTATACAGATTTTTCGATTTAATATTTTTTGTATATTAATTATTAGATTTTAACTTTATTTTATATATTTATTTATATTTTAAAAAACAAATTAACTTTAATTAATTATAATATTTTAATTTATATTATTTTTATTGCTAATGCTAATGCCAACGGGCAGTAGGCCAGAATATTTATAAATACAATAAATCTAATAATTATTTAATTATTTATATTTTTTTTATTTTATTATTTTATTTTTGTATTATTTATTATTTAATTTATTTTAATTTATTTTTTTTTTTTATATACTATTAATTTTTTTGTTTTATGGATATAATTTCTTTGCTATTTGTATTTATTAGCCAATCGAATGTTTAGCCAATTATAGCAGAACTATAAGCTAATTTTTTTATTCCAAAATCTATATTTATATTAAATGCATTAGGTCGAATTTTATTTTTTTATAATATTAATATTTATTAAAAAATAAAAATATATTTTATTTATTTTTAAATTAGGTTTTTTATTATATTATTATATTATATTAATTTTAGATTTTAAAAATCTATTGTTTTTTATAATTTTATATTTTTCTTTTTTTTTTAAATTTAATATATTATAATTAAAATAATATTATTAAATAAAACTAATAAAACTTTGAAATAAGTCGGAAAAATATTTTTATTTAAATTTTTAATATAATATAATAAAATTATATTTATTTTTTATTTATAAAAACTTTTAATATTATATAAAACCAATTATTTTATTAATTGCAAATAAATTCAAATTATTTATTTAATATATAAAAACTAATATATATTAATAAAAGAATTTTTTTTAATATTATTAAAAAAAAAATTATTTTATTTTATAATTAGCCGATTTTTTTCTATAAAATAAATTTATTTAAGTTTTTTTATTATTTTTTTAATTATTAATAATTTATAATATTATTTTTTTTTTTGGTTTTGCTATGGAATATTAGAATTTTGCTATATTAGACTTTTTTCTGTTTTTTGCTTATAAGCCTATTTTTTACTTTAAAAATTTTATTATATAACTTAAAACCAGATTTAATATATTTTTTTTTATATGCTTATTTACAAAAGCAATTGCTTAAATAAATATTTATATATTTATTTATTTTATTTATATTTAGGATTTTATCTAATATTTGCTATAACTTTAGCAGATTTATTATTAATTTATAATAATATTTTTTTTTCTAAAGTCGCAATTTCTAGCTTTTGGCGTCCTATTATTTTTATATTAGCCCAAAGCTTTTATATATATAATGATATTTTAAAATTACTTTTTTATGCTATTTTCTTGCCTTTTCCAAATAACTTTTATTCTAGCTTTTATAGCAATGCCTAATATAAATCCTATAGTAAATTATTATATTTATTTTAAATTATTTATAATATTTATTATTTATTATATTATATATAATTATTAATTTTTCGTAAATCCGTATAGATATTAGTTGACTATAGCTAAATTATATATATTTTACTTTGGATTTTTTCGCCTAAAGCCATTATATAGCTTTGGCTATTATTCCAAGTAATATTATTTAATTTATTAAATATATTTTAAATATAATATATTATAGCCAAAATTTTTATATTTAAATATTTAAATATTTTTTTATTATAATTTTAAATAAAAATATTTACGTCAAATTTTTATAATTTTTATAATTTTTTATTTTTCTAATTAAATCTCCTATTAGCCTAAATCTTATTTAAAAATTTAATATTATTAAAAGTTTTAATTTTTTTAAATAAAATAAATCTTTTAAAATAAAGTTTTAAATTATATATTTTACTTTAATTTATTTATTAATAATATTATTAAATTCTAGCTTTGCTTTGCTTTTATATGCCAATTCCAAACTTATGGCATTTATAGCCTTTACTAGTAAAACTTATAGTAAATCTAATAATTTAAAAATAAACATTTAAAAAATTATATAAATATTATATATTAATTTTTATTTTTTTGCTTTTTTTTCTAATTTTATAAATTTTCTCTAAATAACAATAAACTATCGTTTAATTTATCTAATAATTATTTTAAATTATTTTTTATTTTTATTATTAAAATTCTAGTTTTTGGAATAATTAAGCCAAAGAAATATATATATTAATATATATAAAAACTCCTTGGCTTTTTTTTTTTATATTTAATTTATATATAATAAACATTGAAAAACCTACTAAAATAACTATTACTTTATTATATAAAAATATTAAGACTTCTATGCAATTTTTTTTATTTATAATTTTAATAAATATTTTTATTTTTGCAATAGTCGATTTATATAAAAGACCTTTATTAACATTACTTTTGCAATTTTTAAAATTAATTAAATATATTATTTTTAGGCAATTAATAATAGTTATAATAAATCTAAAAGTTATTAATATTTGCATAAGGTTGTTTTAGGGGATATAGCGTTTATGCCAATTAATTTAGTTTTAATTTATATTTATATATAATATATTTAAAAGCTTTTTTTGTTTTTTAGTTAGCTATATTTTATTAGAAAATTATTTAATTTGGCTTTATTTTTATTATTTGGAAATAAAACCAAAATTATAAAATCAAATAATTTAAAAACTTTTTTAAAAAATTATAATTTAAAGCTAAAACTTTTTTTTTTGCTTTTTTTTTTTTATTAATATAAAAACTTTTTTTAAAAAATATTTGACTTTTAATAACGCCGGTTATTAAATATTAATTTTAAATATAATAAATAAAATTAATTATCAAAAATATATTAAATTAAATATTGTTTTTTGTTATTTTAATATATTTAAATATATTAATAGCCTTTCTAAAAAAAGCAAAAATTAGAATAATATAGTAATTATTATTAAATAACTAGTTTTATAAATAAAAATATAGTTTTTTCTAGTTATAAAAAACTTAGTTATTTAGTTTTAGGGAAAAAGCTAGTGCCGGTAATAGTAAAAAATAGGGCCCTATTGGGCGTCTGTTTTCTACATATTTATACTATATTATAGATTTTATTTTAAATACTTTTTTATTATATTATAATGCTGTAAATTTAGTTAATATTGTTTATTTATATATTAGCAAAAAAAATAATATATAGACTAAAGCCTAAATTATTGTAATCTAATATAAAAACATAGAAAAAGCCTAAATCAAAAAAATCTTTATTTTATTTTTAAATATTAGGAATTTTTAATATATATTGCCTTTTATTTTATATATTGTTTTTCAATTAAAAATTTATATATTATAAAAAAACAAAAAATAAAACTAAAATATAATATTCAAAAAAACAAAAAAAAATATTATATAAAAAAATAATATTAAAAAATTTAGCTATTAACAAACAAAATTAAATTATATTTATAAAAAATTTTAAAATTAAGTTATATAAAAATTATAGGGGTTATATATTATTTTTATTAAAAATTAGTTTTTAATAAAACAAATTTTTTTAAATTATAGATTTTTCTATTATAATATATAATTTTTGTTTATAATTAAATAAGGCTATAAATATTATAGTTATATATATAAATAAATTGTAATATAAATCTTATTAAAAGTACTATTAATATTTGCTAATATATATTAAAAACATTTTGGGGTTTTATTATATTTTAAATAATTAATATTGGTTTATAGTAAAAAGGAATTATTTAAATTATAGTTTTTTTAATTTTTAATTAGTAAATTAAAAAATATAGGAAAATAATTTTATATTATTTTATTAATTATATAATTTAATTTATATAAATTAGTATATAATTATATATTAAATAAAGTATGGTAGGCCCGCAAATACAAGCCAAAATATATAGAAATATAAAAATTATAAAAAAAAAATATATAATAATATAAAAAAATATAAAAATTAATAAAGTATTATATAATAAAAAAAAAAATATAAATAAGTAAAATATAATAATAAATTACTAAAAAAAAAAAACCATTGGCATATAATTTTATTAGCCATTAGACTAATAAACAAAAACTTAAAAACTAATTTATTATTATTAAATTATTTTTTGGTTTTTTTGATTTTTCTAAAATTACAAAAGTTTTATATTATAAAACTAATATAAGTCCTAAAATAAAATACCTTTTAATAAAAAGAATTATATTTCCAATTAAATATTTTATTTTTTTTGCAGTAAAAGCCTAAAAGTTTTTTTGCTAATTTTTTTTATTTTTTATTTATTTTAAAATTATACTATTAATATTAATATTAATATTAATATAATAATAATATTATATTAAAATTTATAATATATAATATAAAAAATATTTAAATTTATTTATTTTAATATATAAATATTTTAATTTATTTTTTTTTATATTATAATATTTTAATTTATTTTTATATTATATATAAAATTAAAAGAAAAAGCAAACTTTTAATAAAATTTAGTATATAAATAGCATTAATTAAAATTTAAAATAAAAACTAAATTAAATTATAAATTTTATTTATATATTTAAAAAAATAAAATTATTTATAATTTAAATATTATATATTTAATTATATATAAATTTATTTTATTAATATTTTAATATAAAATTTGAAAAATAAAACTATTTTTAGTTTTTAAATAATAATATATAAAATTAATTAAAAATTATATATATATATATATATTTTATATAAAAACTTAAAAAAGTTTTAAAAATAAAATAAATTAAAATATTTATAAATTAAAATAAATAAATTAAAATATTTGCCATTTAATATTATTTAGTTTATATATAAAACTATAAAGCCCGGAATATCCTAAAAACAAATATATTAATTTCTTAAAATAGCCTTACTTATAATATTAGTTTTACTAAAAAAATTATTATTAGATTTTGGAAGGATATTATAAACTTCGGAAGTAAAAGAAAACTTTGGCATTTGTTTTTAAAGAATAGTTTTTTTAGTTTAAATTAAAAATAAATAATTATATTACTTTTGGCGGCAGTAAATATATATACTACTTAAATATATAATTTATTTTTTTTTATTTTTCGAATATATTTAATATTTCATATTATATTTATAATAGTTTTTATATATATTTTTATTTTGGTAAAATATATTTAACTTTATTTTTATAATTTGACCAATATAACTTTAATATATTTTATTTTAATTATTTAATATATTAATATTTAATTATTATATAAATTATTATTTTCCGGTGATTTAAAAATAATATATAATTAAAATATAATTAATATTAAGCTAATTCTATAATAAATAAATTTAATCCATAATTTAAATAGTTTAGAAATTTAATTGGCCTTATAATAACTAAAAAAAGGCCAATATAAAAAATTAAAATTAAAATTATTAAAATTATTATAATAAAAAAATTAAAATATTAAAAAATAAAAAAAGCATTATTTATAGTAAAAAGTAATTTATTGCTAAAATATATAAAGCTATAATTAAACTTATTAAAAAGTTTATTTTCAAAAAAATCATTTTTAATAAATTTATTAATAGATTTATTAATAGACTTATTAAAAAGTTTATTTTTATTAATATTAATAGCAAAAGTTTAATAAGCCAATTGCTAAGTTTTCTAATGTATTTGTTATTAGATTTTAGTTTTTTAACTATAGTTAAATTAGTATTATATAACTAGCCTAATTAAAAAATATTAAAAATAAATAAAAAATAATTAAAAATAAAATAATAAAGGAAATATAAAATTTACTAATAGTAAAAATTAGAATTTATATATATTTGTTTTAGTATATTTTATTTAATAGTTTTAACAGTAATAAAAATTATTTTTTCTAAAGTTAAGAAATTAGAAAAGTATATATATACTATTTGGCATATTAGAATAATAGGCAATATAATACAAAAGAAAAAACAAAGAATATAATAATATAAAATAAAATAAACTTCAAAAAAAAATAAAATAAATTTTATAAATTATATAAATTTATAAAATTTAAAGAATTACATTAAGTAAAAAGTATTTTTACTAGTTATTAAAAATTCAAAAAAAGAAAAAAAGAAATTAATAATAATAATAGATTATATTTGCTTTATATAGCTAAATAAGTTTAAACCTTAGTATTTATTTTATTATTTGTTAAATATTATTAAATATTATATTACTAGGATCGGCGTTTATTTATTATTTATATATATATATTATTATTATTTGAAATTATTATTATTATTAATAAAAACGTTAGTTTGCCATATAATTTTTTAATAATATTATATATTTATTATTGTATAATATAATTATATAATTAATTAACTAATATAAATTTGCAGAAATACTAAAATTTAATTATAGCAGGAAATCTGCGCTTTAATTAGTAGATTGCTATTTTTATAAGAAAAGGGCTAGGTTATATTAATTATAAAATATAAAAGCCTAGACATGGATTTAAATCCCTAGGGCCCAAATATATAAATACGGTTTGAATAAGTCTTACCCAGGGCACCATTTCAAAGAAAGGCAAATTGCATTATATAACTATATAGTCTTGGTTTCTAACTTTGGGATTTATGAAATATCAATGTTTTTAATAATTAATCGGTAATTTTAGTATATATAAAGGTATTTTTTTAAATTCTGTGCATTATATTTTTAAATTTTATATATAATATGTTATTTTTATTATTTATAATGCCTTTAAATTATTTGCTATTAATAGCTGGTTCTTTATTTTCTATTGAATTTCTATTCTTTAATTATGTATTTTATTTACTTTAGTTTTTTTTTGTATTTAAATCCTTTTTTTAATTACTGTATATTTGCTAAATATTATTATTTTTATTATTAACTTTATATTATTTTTAGATTATAACTAAATTATATAAAACTTTATTTTTGAACCTACGGACCGGTCTATTAAAATTATATTTTAAAAGTTTTTTTATAAGCTGTTTAATTCTTTATATAATTTTGGCCTTATTAAATTATACTAAATAGCCATATAATAGATTTTTAGGGTTTAGTAATTTTATATTATTTATAATTTCTAGATTTTTATATTTTTAAAATATTTTATTTAATATATTTTTCGTAAAATATATTTTTTTATTTTTTTTAAAAACTTTTTTAAAAATATTTATAATTTTATTTTATAGAATTTTAATTAATATTTTTAGGCTTTTATTTTTGTTTTTAAATTTATAAATTCAGCGTTATAAAATTTTTATATTTGTTTTTTATTTTTATATTATATTTTATATATTTTTTATTTATATTACATTTTATTTATTTAGGTAAATAAATTTTATTTATAAAAAAAAAGTATTAATAAAAGATTTAAATAGTATTATATTAAAAAATAAGTATTTTTTTATATAATAATATTATTAAATATTATAAAATTATATTTTTTATTTTTTAAAATAATATTAATTTTGTATTTAAATCTATAAAAATTATTATTTTTTATGATTTAAAGCCAACTAAAAAAAACAATTAAAAAAAGCAAAATAAAACAATATTAGTAAAGTTATAATTTTGGAAAAATTACTATAACAATAAATTATTAATAGTTTTATTATATTAAAAAACCTGATATTTAAATTTTTATATATTTATATAATTATAAATAAAATTATAATATTATAATGTAATTTGAAATATATAAAAGTTTATAAAATACATTGCAAAAAGCAAATATTAGTTTAAGGATTATATAAAATTAACAAAGTTTTTTTATTATAAAATAGCTTATAATATTATATTATAGCAGAGATATTATAAAGTAAAAATCCTTCTAATACAATTAATAAAAAAAATAACTATTATAATATCTTTAATTTTTTTTATAATTATTATAGTAATTTAAAAGTTTTTTAATTTTATTTATATAATATTTTGTTTGGATTGTAAAAACAAATTAAAGTTAGGTTTATATTTACTAATATATTTTGTTTAAATTTAATTACCGCCTTATGACCTTTATTTAAGAATAGCGAATTCCAATAACAAAAAAAACATTAACTATAAAAAGGAAAAAAAATAAAATAATACAAAGAAATAAAATATAGAAATATAGAAATAAATACAAATAAATGACCAATACTATTAAACTATATAATATAAGTTTTTTTAATATAATATATAATATATTTAAATATAGAATTAAACTAAAAATAAATGAAAAAACAAAGAAACTTAATTTTAATTTATATTTTTTTATAAATAATTTTTTATATATAAATCCTTAAAATAGTTTATTTATAGTTAATACTAGAAAAAAATCATATAACAAACCATATAACTATAATATATAATATAAACAACTATAAACCAAAGTTATAAAAACATATAATATTTATATTAATATTTTTATATTAATATTATCTATATTATCTTTATACATAATTACTTTAATATTACTTTTATTATTTTTATTTATATTAGTTTTATTTATTTTATATAATTTAATATATATTTCGGACAAAGTATTTCAAAGGGCAGGTCAGCCATAAGTAAATATTATATACAAAAGAATATACTTATAAAATTATTTATGCATAGCGACTAAACTATAAATAAAGAATACAAACTAATATTTATATATAAAAATACTAGAAAAACTCCTATTTAACTAATATTTGCATTTGGCGAATTTCCACGAATTAAAGTATAGAAAAATAATACTTATATAAACTATTATGGATATATATAATATTAAAATCAATTTTTATTAAATAATATAAAGATTAATTAAAAGTTATATTATAAAAAAACTTAATATTATAACTAATAATATTTTAAATATTAAAATAAAAATAGAAATTTATTATTCTAAGAATTAAAGCTATAATAATGTTATAAATATGGTAATAGCCAATATATATAATATATAAAAGGTAGAAGTTCCTAAACAAAACAATAAAACTAAGCAAATATTATTACTATAAATAAAAAATCTTAATTAGAATTTTTATTTATATTAATAAAAGAAATTCTAAGATTAATAATAGTAATAATAAAAAAAGCAGTAATAATAACAGCAACAAAAATAATAATAATAAATAAAAAAAAAAAATTTAATATTATTAAAATCTAATAAATAAATTTTAAAAGTAGCTATTCCAAATAAAAGCTTTTATTACTAATATAAAAAGTAAAAGGCAGAGCTAATCGAAAATAGACTATTTAGCCAAAACGGTCATAGGGAGGAATTTACTATTAGGCAAAGAAAAAAAGGAATAGGTGGGGCATTTGGTGAAAAATAAACTGGAAGATAAAGGCCAATAAAAGAATAAGCCTTATTAGCGGGCTTCTTATATATATAGCTATATTAGCAATGCGGCTTTTAAATACTAAAATGTATAATTTATTTCAAGGCTTGCGGCTGGTTTTAAGGTATAATAAATACTTTTAAGATTATAAAGAAGAAAATCCCCAAAAAGCAGAAATAAAAGCAATAAAAAACATATAAAAAATTATAATATAATAAAAAACTATTTAAAAACTAAAATCAATATTAAATATTTATTTTATTTA
>QYSG01017835.1:0-10133 GCA_003988875.1 Lachnum nothofagi
TTTTATTTATTTTATTTATTTTATTTATTTTATTTATTTTATTTATTTTATTTATTTTATTTACTTTATTTATTTTATTTATTTTATTTATTTTATTTACTTTATTTATTTTATATAAACTTCTAGGATTTTTATTATTATTATAAATTATAAGTTTATATAGATTATAATAGCTATAGTAGCTATAGTGGCTATAGTGGCTAAATAGTATAATAGTATAGTGGTACAGTAGTATAATGGTATAATGGCGCAGTGGCTAAAGTGGCTAAAATGGTATATACGGGCCAAAGCCGCATACATATGCGCAAAGCCGCATATATATATGCAAAGCCGTATGCATATGTATAAAGCATATAGTATAGGCTATAGATTATAGGCATATACCTATACCCTAGTTATTCTATTAAAATTTAATTTATTATTTTAAAGGATTATATATATTTAATTTTAAAATTATAATAAAAATAAAAATAATTTTAAAATACATTAGTATAGGATTATAAACTAATATTTTTTTTATAAAGTTTATTTTTAAATAATTAAAGTTACTAAAATAATATTAGAAATATTAAAATAAAAGCTATTAATGCAAATTTAATATTATTTTAGTTATTAATATTAACCAAATCTTTTTATTTTATAGTAATAGAATTTATATTAGTTTATTTAATAAAAAAAGCGAAATACTTTTTAACTATTTTTTCCCTATATAATTAATATTAAGTCTCCGCAATGCCCGCTGCGCTGGGCAATAATATAAAATTTATATTTTATTTTATAAAAATATAAATCATTTATAATCAAAAAAAAAAAACTATTATTTTTTATTAAAATATATTTATTTGTAAAATCTTAAAAAAGTTTAATATAAAAAACTATTAAAAAACAAATATACTAATAAAAGCAAATGCAAAGATTTGATTAATTTCTAATACTAAAATTACTTTAAATAAAAAAATAATAGAATATTAAAATATAATTAAATTTATAAATTAAATTTTAATTTATACAAAATCTAATATTATTTTTTTAGTAAAAATACTATTATACTTTCTAAGTAACCCTTTGCCAATATATATAAATAAAATATAATATGTAATTATATATTTATTAAAAATAATTATATTAGTTATTATATTAAAAAAAAAAAAAAAATTAATATACTTTTAATAGATTTTACGGATGTAAACTAAAATAAAGACAAATATATTAGACGTTTAGTTGGAGTATAGTTATTTCTATTTATAAAAGCGGTATTTTATTGGTTATCAAAGAAATAAAATATTATTATTATATTAAGTTTAAAATCAAAATATTATTTTTTAAAAGAAGGTAGCTATTAAGCAATATAAATTCACAAAATTTTCTTATAATTAAAATATAAATCCAAAAATATATAAAACATAAAAATCTAATATAATAATATAAAAGTTTTTTTATTAGTAGAAAACTCTAAAAACTATAAATGATCAAAATATATTAATATATATTATTATTAAATTTATAAAATTATAAATTATAGGTTTATTAATTTTTATTATATATATTTTACAAATAACTTTGTAAATAATTTAATAAAGTTTTTGCTTAAGTTAAAATTCAAAAAATTCATTTGAAATATTAAACTTATAAAATATAATCTTTAAATTATTAATAGGAATTTTTTATAATTTAAAAAATTAAAATTATTAAAATAAAATTAAATTAGTATTTACATTAAAAAATATATTGCAATTCTATTAATTTATAATATTTACCTAAAATAAAGCAAATACTTAATTATTATTTAGGCATATAAATCCTTTATATAATAATTAGCTAAGTCTTTAACATACAACAATAATATGTTTTCCCAGAAAGCCTTAATCGCCATTGCAACAAAAATTGTTTATAAAAATATTTTTTTGTTATTTTCCCTAACTAAAATAAAAAATCCATTTAGGTCCGCTATTCGACAAAATTCAAAAAACAATCTTATATAAAGCTTAATTGTTCTTAAATTAAAAAACAGTTATTACTTTATTAATATTAAAGTTTTTATATTGAAAAAAATCAAACTATTAAATAGTAATAATAATAGTAATTCAAATAATAGTAACTTTAATTTTAGTAATAATAATAATAAATATTCAAACAAAGCCAATTAAGGCCATTTGAATATAAACAAACAAAACCAATGGTCAAATCTAGATRAAYAGCACTATTGGTATATAAGAAAAAGGGTAAGTTTTAGGACTAGATCTTTAGTAAGTTTCCTTGCAGGATTTAGCTTGTAGTACGTATGCGCTGGAATATGATCCGGCCCCGARGCGATTAAGTTAGATCCCTAATTATGTAATATGAGTTATATGAGTTACACTTGACTACAAATAGTCGTCAGTACCCTTTAGACAGTTAGAATAGCATTACACTTGTATCCTTAGTTTAGAGCTCCAAGTGATTAGGCTTTCCCCCGCAGATGGACAGTAAGCAGCTCCGCCCCCTTTGCAGGCCGAGAAACTAACTGAGTATTTTTAACTGGTGATAATAGGGGAATTATACCATTTCTAAAACATTAGCTCCTTGAATATCTGTGCTTGCGGGGGTCAGTGGGCGTGGAGGCTGTGGACATCGGACGAGAGAACGGGGTGGGGGAAGGGAGGGGAGGGAGGGAAAGAAAAAGAAATGGAGGTTCCTCATCTACTTGCTACGCCCAGCAATGTCTTAGATCAAAAACTGCAGAGTTATCCATACAGATCCATCATTTTCATAAATATCATTATATCATACAGATTTCCCCAAAACTTAACAGTAAACAAATGCTCCCAATCCTCGCCTCGCCTATGTATTTACTTCCTCTCCCAAACAGCCGATCATCTTAAAAACATTCCCATCTTCAAATAGCGTCTTGAGACTGGTATAATTCTAGGGGCCGAGCCCTTTTCTTTGGCTTTTTAAATGCTTTCCCATCGATCTTCTGAAACAGTGACGTATCAAAGGTAACGTCTCGCAAACCAACACAGCTTGATTTAACTGTCAGCTTCCTCTGCAGCATCATGACTTGATTGGTCGGGGAGATGGTGGTTTTCCAACCCCTATGGGAGTCTTCACAGGGTCTTCCCCACAAGGCTTAACCCCGCAACGTCCCAGAACCTTTGGTGCACAGCTCTCACAATTGGCATGCTCCATTTGGGGTTCTCATCCTTGTGCTTTTCAAGCTCCTATATAACCGCAGCGTGCAGATTGGTGTATAGTTTAGGATCAAATAGGCCCGACTCCCTTGGAAGCAAAATCTTCACACCACCTATATAATTCCCCGTCACAATGAGGAACAACTCCTTAAGCTCCGTTTTGTGTTGTAAATGCGGTCCAAATGACAGAGGCATGATCATTGTCTCAGATATAGCCAAGCTTCGAACCTTTCGTGTGGGATGTTGCGACGCGAGGTCGCAGACTAGGAGTGGCGAAGCTCCGCCATAAGGCGGGAGGTAGATAGTATCGTAGGAGCAGTTGAAATAGAATTGCGGTTTGTCCATTTCGGAGAAGATAACGTAGTTTTTAATTGTATATTTGCGCGATTCGCGATTTGCAGCAAGGATTCCTGAAGAAGGTTGTCTTGTTGTGAAAGTAGGATATCCGCAAACTCTGCTCTTGGTTTCAATAGGGATAATACAAACAGGGAGAGCATATCCCCAGATTTTGAGACGGAGCTCTACCGGAAGAAGGGGAAAGCAAGTAAAGCTTTGAGGGATTGCCGCCATAATGATCAGACTGGCTCTTGTGCGAAGGTTATGTAAGATCTTAATTGAATTGATTGGAGGAATGCAAGTGCAAGCCAGACCGGGGAAGGGATGAGGCATTCTTTAATACCGCATGTTGTGATCTTAGGCCCCTCTGCTACAGTGGGCAGGTGAGCCAGCCGCAGAGACCCACCGCAAGGTTTCATAGCTCAGGACAAGGCGGCAGCCGCTCTCGTCACATACATATTCTAAAACTATCAGATCGCCTCCTCAAAGCAACCGACAGCCACGGAGTCTGGACGTGCCTTGAAATCTAAGAGTACCTATTTTTGATAGGTGCTTTGTAATGTGAGGGTGCTGTGAAATGAATGGATGCACTTTTTTGATTACTCCTAGGTGCTCGGTTCCCTACCATTTGTAGTCCATGAAATTCACGAGGCTGATATATTACATTACACAAAAAGAACAGCACCGGCTCAGGCTTGATTCTCCTGTAAAAATTGTTCTAGAAGCTCTTCCGCAGCCTCCTTTTCCTGTTCCATCGTCTCTCTGCTCCTTTGGTTAATAATAATCTCATTGCATAGCATATCAGGGCAAATCATATCTAGGAGCATGTACAAGCGAGACAAGGTTTCGATTCCTTCGAGCGTGCTCGGCCTTTTTGCACCAACCTCTGCGAGTTGACTATCCCACATCTCTGCTATGTCCCATCTGACGCTTCGAGATGAAGCAGGTAGGGGAGAGGGGAAACCGTGTAGGAGGGCGTGCCGTAACGAAACACGGTCTGGGTCCTGCTCATAGGGACCCGGAAGTCGAGCGTAGCGTTTATGAAAAGACTGCAGTATCTCATCTGCTGCCAAGCCAATCTGGGCCCAGTCAAAGTCAAGGATGGCGGTAATTTGACTAGCTTCTCTATCAAACAAGAAATTGTTCATAGCTGTGAATTCAACGTGCTCGAATTAGCTTATCGGATACGCACGAAATTGGAGCAGAGGTTGGAATGCAGTAACTGAACGTACTGAAATCTCCATGAACAAGTCTCTTTTCAGTGTGGGTACTTTGCAGCATTCGATCAACATCTTCGTTGATGAACCTCTCCATCTTGGCCCGAGTGTCCTTAGCTGTCCAGCCACGAAGAATAGGACTCTTGTCGGTAGCGGCAAGTTTTTCACACAGGACGCCCTTGACCAGCATTGAATACGTCGTGAAAGGTCCGCAGGAACACACAGTAAGTGGGGCACTGATGATATTGCCGTCACAGTCAAAATCCAGACCACCGAATCCTTGGATGCTCTCTGGCAGCTCATACTGCTGCATGGCCCAAAAAATACCCGCAACTTCCTTCAGAGTTTTGTTTTTGTCATCCGAGCCCATTTCTTCGAATTCTGCATCGAGCGGAGTGCCTCTCATGTATTCCATCAGAATCCAACCCTGATCTTTCGCAGCACTTGCCCAGCCATAGACGGCGGGGACAATCTGTCGAGGAGCGAGGGCTTTGCGGGCGAGGGACATTGCCGCAACCTCATTTTGTACTCGATGCTGATCGTTGAGTCCCGCGGCAGCATTGCTGAGGCGCATGACGACATGCTGAGCAGAATCGGGAATCGCAACGGTACCGGGCTGGGCAGCTGGCGCGTCAAGTACTTTTCGGTGTTGGGACGAGGGGGAAGGAGAACGAGAGAGTTCCACGCGGTAGACGAAATTGTTGTAGGGGAATATGCATTGCGGATCATATTCGATTGGGTCGATGGCAGCGGTACTCAATCCATACTGCTGTCGAATTGTAGTTCGAATGAAGTCGAGCCGTTGCTCGAAGTTGGTGTGGTTCATCGATGATCTGCTTTATCCCCACGAGAAGGTAGGAGGGTGATGTGAGAGAAGGCTGGCTTGCAAAGCCGGTGTTATGGTATACCGACTGGCGGCTTGTCTTAATCGCTATTTTTTTATTTTTTTATTTTTTTATTTTATATATTGCTATATAACTATATATATAGGTATAAATATATTTATATAAAATTAATCGTTTATTATTAAATTTATATTCTAGGTTTTTTTATATAGTTTTAGCTATATTTTATAATATAGGAAAAGCCAAGGTAAGGGGCTGATTTAATATTTGCTTTGCCAATGTAAAGTATATATACAGCTTTATTTAAAGCCTTAAACCCGCCACTTACCCCGGCCCTTTTTATACTACAAAATATAATTAAAATTACATAAAAAATTTAATAATATATAAATTAATATATTTTGAATATATATATTAATTATATTTATGTTTAAATATATTATTATTATATAATAAAATAGGGCTAGAAAGTTAAAAGGTTAAAAATGGCGGTTAAGACAAGCCGCCAGTCGGTACACCATACGGTGTGGAATGARGGAGGGAAAATCATTCATCCATTCTGATCAACAGCGCTAAACCCCAAAAGACAAGACAACCAAAACCAAACCACACCACACCACATCCAAATCGAATATCGAATTCGAAATCAAAGTCAAGTCCAATCCAGACCTACTTCTCTCTCCCTATTCACTTCACTTTTATTTTCGCTCCCTCCAAATTTCAACACCTCGGCGAAGAAGAAACAGCCCCGGTGTGCACCCATTGCTGCTCTTATAAGATTCATCTTTCATCCGCATTCACGGTCGGTCGTCCTTGTAGGCTACTACAAGAATCATCACATTCAATTTCAGCATGGCTCAAAGCATGGACCAGGCCGCCGAGCACAGAGAGCGCTCAATTGTTAATCTGATGCGACAAGAATTCGGACGTCAGGTAGATCACAAGTTTCCTTGCCACTCCGGGTCTTGCATTTGACTCTTGTACTCTTGTAGGTAGTAGGCATTAGCAGGCTTAGCCAGGACTCGAACAACTTCGTCCACCTAATCGAGCTCGCCGAATCAGTCTGAAGAACTCAGAAAAGAAAGAGGCGCCGCTTATATACTTCATTATCAAATAACATCAATACAAACAAGAAAGCACCAATCGACTCAATCAAGCAGAATTAAAGCCCYTTACTCACATTCAGAACGCCTCCCCTACCTTAACAAACTCCCACACAATCCCCTCACTCGCCTCCCCTACCTTAGCCAGCTTCTCAATCCCTTTCTCAATCTTAATTCCCACATTCCACAATCTCTCAAAATGCGTCATTAACATCACATAACCCCCCTCCGGCCTTAGCCTCACACAGAAGTTCTCCCACCCCTGCTGCCTATCCGCACTACATCTCAACCTCCCATCCTTATCATGGCCCAGATACCTCCCGGACACATTATTCCTAAATCCTAACCAGCCTTTCCCGTCAACGCAGTTCCAGTGGATGGACCCTGGCCCGCCGGGCGGCGCGAGGACGATGCGTCCGTTTTCGAGGGTCAGCACGTGCCCGGTGGTGAGACTCCGGATAATGAAGGTGCGGCCGGGCCAGGGGACGGAAGAGGGGGAAAGGCTGGGCYTGGTGTCGCTAAGAGGGTCTTCGGAATCGAAGAAGTCGATGACGGTCTCAGGGGGTGTGCGCACGGTGTTGATGGTTGTGGATTTGGAGCCGTCGAGATCGGGCATGGGTTCGGGTTCGATGCGTTCGAGGACCATGATGGCGGGGTAATGGCGGGGTATCGGGGCGATAAGACTGACAAGTGTTTTTGTTGGCCTCTTTTGTGAAAGATGTGATGGGACTCAGGGAAGAAGCAGTTGCGGATATGCCCTTAGATTATCATTTCCAGCCCTGGCTRTCAAATGATAAGTAGCTGATATCAAAATGCCGGGAAGCGGCTGCCTGGATTCGATTACGTAGGTACAGTAGTGATCACGTTGCTTGGAGGAGCTTTCTGGCTTATAGCAGTATCAACTAGCAGACAATTCAAAGGAAGAAGTCAGAGACATGTCAAATATTTGATGAAAAGYCAATTGATTCTTTCTCTGAGTGATATCTCCATGACTGGGCCTTTGGAATTGGTTCAGCGACTCGTCGCTAAATTCAGGTCCTATACGCTAAATATTTATCCCCGAACCGCGGTATGTCTCCACTAAAAATGAAAGCTAATCGCTCTGGGTTGGTTTTGCATCACATCTCCTTGCAATATTGTCTTAAATCTATCCGTCGAAATTGCCCATTCTCGTTGCAGAAAAGTAAGCTCCTGTCCACTTGATAGTCAACTTTCCAGAACCCTTCTATATCGAAAATTGACGTCCATCTTTCTCGCATCCTCAATCTAGGAACACCTCACTCCAGACCTCTCGCTCGTGGGAATCCTTCAACAATAACTCCGGTATCTTGCAGTCGTGGAAGCCCAACTCGTCCCTCGCACTTGTGAAGGTGCTTCTCCAATGCCTTGTAACACACTCGAAGAACTTTGGGATCTTTGAAGTTATTGATCCAAACGCCAGGATCTGCTCGAGAATTCTTGGGGTAAACAATAAGCTTCTCGAGCCCTCGAAAATCCCGCCCCAATAGTCCCTTCCAGTCCCTTCCAGTCGTTCGTAGTATTGAATGCGGTGGGACGGAGAGGAAAACCTCCCCACGTGAACTTTTGGATCTCTAGAACGCAGACTGCAGATATTTGCAACCTCCAGTATCCTCTGGTTCGCACCGATCCCCACGGATAAGTCGGGGTAAAACGATCAAATGTCGTTCGATCAATGTGAAGATCAAAATACCTCCGAAAGCCGCTAGAATGCTCAAAGAGAACGGTAAAACAGCGAAGGGCTTCATTGCAGCTCTCCCTGTTAATCTGTAGAGCAATATTATTTGGAACCACGCATGTATCGTCAACAAATGCGCGTGTTTCTCTTAGCTTCTGGCTATCGTATTGGTCTATCAAGTGTCTGACATTGAAATTATARCTTAGAAGCTCAGGAAATGTGCACCGCCAGGTCTTAAGCTGTAGTTCTTTGGGTAATTTGTCGAACTGCGTGGAGACTTGACCGTCGACTTGCTCGGAATCTCCTTGCTCAACACTGCTGACGGAGAGAAATTCTTGAGAAACCAGGGTAGATTCTTGCGATATTTGCTTTGAAGTTGCGAGATCTTCGGGGTTGTCCTGTGGACGAGGAGTGGTGGAGGACATCGTGAGCAGTATTTGCAACTCTTAATGGGTGAAGGATGCTGTTCAGAAGGACTGAGAGAGACGGAGATRTTGGTCATCGCTTGATGTTGACGGAACCAAATCTTGCAGGAGTCTTGCACTTTTGAAATTCACTTGAAGGCGACACAAAATTTACACTGTAGCCGGGCACATCCGATGAATGATTGGGGTAGACTTTCTAAGCAGGAGCGACCCTTCAAAATGACAGCAGACACTCCAATGTATGGGTTTCTCTCCCAATCAAAACTATCTAATGTGTCGCCAATACTCCTAACCAGTCCTCAAAGCAACCAATATATGCATACAAAGATATCTTATACTTCTTTGAAGACGTAGAACCGATCTCTTGCTTCTCCTGGTTATAGATCCATCATGAGCCTCAAAGATCTCTCGACCCGAGGTCACCCGCGGTTGGTGCTTCTTTGCATTCGAAAACGATCACCGGAATTTGACAGCCCGAAAGGAGCTGCTTCGCATTCATAAACTCCTTCTGCACATGCTCCAGGTAGTACGACACATGGGTCTCACATCCATATGGATCCGCCTTGTTCTCGAACATGGTGGAAAGGTCAAGCGTGGAACAAATCTTCGCTCCAACAGTCAGAACTAATCAATTACTAGAAGCAACACATACCTTCACTAATATTTGAAAAGCATCATTTGAGGATAAGACGGCCCAAATTCTACTCGACTGGCTTAGAAAAGAAAGGTGATACTGTAATGATGGTGGCGTACTTGTGTAGGAAAGCTTGTGCAACTCCATTCAAAAGTAAACTAACTACCCTTCCCGGGCAACCTCTTCATACACGCCATCTCAATACTTTCCTCCTCCCCCGGAATCCGCGTCAACACTCTCGCCACCTCCTCAAAGCCCAACCTCCAATACAACTTCTCCCCAATAATCGACGCAAACAGACCAATAGCTAAGCTATTCTCATCACCTACATCGAATCCCCATTTGATTAGCAAGCTTGCGGCGCCGTGCCGCTGCCATTTCGGATCGGTGTCGAGGCGCTTGAGGTGGATGTAGGATCGGGGACCATCTGTCCAGCCGCTGGACTCGAGATATGCGAGCCTGAAGTTGTAGAGGTTTGCTCTGTGGGTTGATAGACGAAGTGGGTGGGCAAGTTGGCGATGTGGAGGATCGTGTTTTTGTTCTAAGAGGGTCAGTCWGTCTGTCTGTCTGGAGAGAACGTGGTAGTGCTAAGCTCACCGACTGCAACATCTTTCACATTAGGCTCGAGAGAAGGCACAAGTCTTTCCCTCCTCAAGACAGACACTTCCCAAACTGCACAAGCGATAACCTCCCTAACAGAGTTGCCC
>QYSG01017846.1:0-10130 GCA_003988875.1 Lachnum nothofagi
CAGTGAAGCCGAGAAGCCCAAGCTGATCGAGGATATCCGAGTTGCTCTGATCGATGATGGAATTAATGGATTCGAAAGCAAGCTGAGCCAGAACATTGCCCATGGCGTGTCATTTTGTCGGCCATCTGATGCCGAAGATCTCATGCGAACTTACTACGTATCTTCGGGCGGCCATGGAACCATGATGGCGCGACTGATCTGTCGCATGTGCCCAAGAGTAAAGCTGTACGTGGCAAGATTGGAGGATGAAAAATCTTCAAGTGGAAAGAGGTTCATCACCGCACGATCTACGAGACAGGCCATCGACTAGGCTGTAACGAATGATGTGCACATCATCTCCATATCGTGGACAATTGAGAGCACCGAGAATGATCATGATATCCAAGAGCTCAAGAAGTCAATCGACAAAGCTAAAAGCAAGAACATCACGATGCTTTGCGCATTTTCCGGTCAAGGAAACAACGCGCTTGAGACCACCTTCCCTAGCTTCTGGAAGAACGAATGCCGGACAATCGGAGCTGCTACATCTAGAGGTGACGCCAGCACTCTGGTTGACAAGAACAGAGTCGACTTTCTCTTCCCCGGCGAGCAAATCATCGTCGATCCGGGAGCATTGGCCACGACCATTTCATCGCCGAAACCCGAGATCGGAAGCAGTATTTCGATGGCCCTAGCAGCAGGCACAGCAGCTCTATTACTGTTCATTACGCAACTCGTCGGATCGGTCTTCTATACTAAATTGAGGGAGCCCGATCGTTTGAAGAAAGCCACGGTAATTAACTCAATCCGCATTATTTTGAATTTTAGTAATTTATGTATTTTATATATTTATTAATTAAATTTGGCTAATTTTAGCTAATTTTAGCTAATTTCAGCTATTTTTAATTTTATTTATATTTATATTTAAAAAAAATTTAAAGTTTTAATATTAAAATATAAATAATAAAATATAAGAAAACAAAAAACTATTTAAAATTAATAATATTTTTTTAAAACTATTCTAGAAAACTAATAATAAAAAAATATTTAAAATAAAATCAAAATTATATAAAATTATAAATATTTATTTATTTTATAGAATTAGCGGGGAAAAAATCATAGCCAAAACAATAATAATTAAATGGAAATTTGCCATTATGACAAAAAAAAAATAAAGAAAGAAAAAAAAAAGCCAAAAAAAAGTTAATAAAAAGAAAAAGCACTTTAGAACAATAAATAGAATAAACAAAATAAAACAAATAAATAAAATTCAAAATAAAATATTAATAAAATATTAATAAAATATAAAATACATAAAATATATTTGACTATAACGCCGTTTAATTCCATTTTAATATTCTATTTTAAAACTTTAAAACTCTATTAATAGTAAACTAAACATTTAAAATATTAATAAAAATGTTTTTTTAGTAAAAATATTATTAATTAATTTTTTAATTTTTTTAAAAAATTATTAAAAGTTTTATTAGTTAATTGCTACATTGTTATTATTATTTTTAGAAAAATTAGCAATTTCCTTTTTTATTTTTAGTTTTATATTTTTAATAATATTAGAAATTATTTTTTTACTATTAATTAATATTTATTACATTTAAAAAAAATATATTTATATAATTTAAATTATTTTTTTTCAAATTTAGTTTCGCTAAGTTAAAATATTCTATTATTAATTTTATTTATTGAATTTTATTTATAAAACTTTTATAAATAAAAGCCGTAGGTTTCTAAATATTATATTAATAAATTTTTATAAAAATATAATAATATATTTGCAATTATAATTCGGAAAGGTAATAGCAATAGCGGCAGTAGCGGCAATAGCGGCAATAGCAGAAATCTAGCAAAAAAACATATTAATAAATTTAGAATTAATATATAATTAATAAAAAGAATTGTTTTTAATGGTAGAATATTATTTTTAATAAAAATAATACTATAATCGAATATTAAAAAATATATTTAAATAACTTAATTTTATTTAAACTAAAGCTATATATAAATTCCAAATGTATATATATATAATTAGTACCGGACTTTTACACGTAAATAAAATTAACTAATAAAATTATATATTAATAAATAAAATAAAACATTTAAATAAAAAAGTTTTTATATAAATAATTATCTAAATTACAATTTTAATAATAAATAATATAGCTAAATTTGCGTATAATTACATTATTTTTTTAATTTTTAATTTGTTTAATTTGATAATAATAATGATATTATTATTATTATTACCTAAATTAAAATAATTAAAGATATTATTATAATAATTTTTTAATTTATAATTTTTTATTAATATTACCAAAATAATAAATTATTAAAATATTATTAATTAATTTAGATTATAAATAAAATAATATAAAAAACACCAAATAAAATTACAAAACTTTGATTTTTGATTTTGGCTAGTTTTAAGCTTTTATTTTTTTTTAAATATTTATTTATTTATTTATTTATTATTTATTAACGGTTTTTAGGCAGGAATTCTATATAGTATTTTATATAGAAATAAAGTAAAATATTGCTTTTAATTATAAAATTAATATTAAAAATATTTAGTAATAAATTACTTTATATTATATTAATAGGTATATTAAGCAAAAAAACAAATTCTAATAAACTTTTAATATTTTCCCGATTATATAAAAGAAATGTAAGCTATTAATAAAAATAATTATTAGTTTAAAGTTATTTTTATTATATTTGTTTTTCTTTTGTAAAAACTTTTAGAATTTATATTAATTTTATGCTTTTAAACGTATTTATATAAAATCTAAATATATTACAATATTATTATTAATATTTGGGTAATAATCTTTATAAGAAATTTAGCAAAAAAATTTGTAATTTTCTTGGCCAATAATTTAAATTTAAATTACTAAAATTATAAATATAATATTTAATAAACTTATAATAATAAACAAGAAAGTAGCTAAATATATTATTAACATTAATTTATTAAAAATTATTTAAATTGCCTTTTTATTGGCCAATGTAATTATAATATTACCAATATTACTAAATTATTTAATAGTATTTAGTTTAAATTTCAAATTTTGCTTTTTTGATTATATTTAATAATAATAATATATTAATTAATTAAATTTGAGGAAACATAAACTTAAAATTAGAATATCATTTTTTATTTAATATTATTTTTTTATTTAACATTATTTTTTTATTTAAATTAAAATTGAAATATCCAAAAAAATTAAGAAAATATATTAATAGATTTTGATTTGTCTAAGGCTAATAATATTATTTAGTCATTAATTTAATATCGCCGCAAAAAAACTTTCAGCATTCAATAAATTTATAGTTATTGTTTTAAAAAATTAAGAAAAAATATAGTTAGTATAAGTAATTTAATTATTATAAAAGTTATTATTCCAATTAATTTTTCTTTAATAAATAAATTTAATAAATATATAATAAAAATAAATCTAGCGATTTTGCTATAACTAACAAATTAAAAAAATATAATATTAATAATTAAACTATGATTTCTAAGCTTTTAATTAATACTAACAAAAAAAACTTATTTAATGGAAATAATAAATATAATTAGTTATAATTAAAGTCAAAAAACAAAAGCTTATTAATTAAAAAATTACTTTTAAAACTAAAACCAAATATTTTAATAATAATAAAATTAAAAAAAAGGCTATTTATTTAATTTAAATTAAGGCCTAAAACTAAAAATAAAGCAATTATTAAATCCAAAAATTAGCCTAAATCCAAAACCACTAAAATTAATAATAAAGAAATATTGGATTTAAAATGATTTAATTGCTAATAAAAAATAAAAATAAATACTAAAATTATTAAAATTATTAAAAAAAAACAAAAATACCGTAAAACAAAAGAACTTTTATTACTAAATTTTAGCCGCTATATTACATTTAATAAAATAAAATTATTTATTTATAAATAACACTATTTTTGAAATAATTAAAAACTGTTAGGCTTTTTACCTAGAAACTTTGATTCTTTAAATATTTGTTTTTACTAAAAAATTATTAATATAATTGCTTTTACTAAAAAAAAACTTATTAGTTTTCTAATATTATTAATTTTTTGCTATATTAATAAAAATAATTCTAAAACCAATGGTTTTAGCAATAAAAAACAAAAAAATAATAGTGATTTTAAGAATTATTAAGAATTATTATTATATTAGTTAAAATAACAAAAAGTATAAATTAAATATATAATATTTTATTTTTTATATTTGCCGAAAATATATTTTTTAAATTATTTTTAATATTAAAAAAATAGTTAAAAATATTATATTTTTGATTTTAAATAATTTAAATAATTAATTATTATACTAATATAATTTATATTAAAATTAAGAATTTTTAAATTTATAATATAATATCTAATATATTAAATATTAAATATAATATAATAAATTTACTATATAATATATTAATTAAAAAAATACAAATTAAATTATTAAAATTTATAATAGTGCGAATTAAGTTAATTATTGTTTAAAAAAAGCCTTTGAAGAGTTTTGCGCGAAGGAAATTGGCAATTCCAAGTATTTTACTACTTAGAATTTCAATTTGAAATTTGCAAATGCGGAATGGAATTGGGAGAATAAAGTACGAAAACAGGTTAAGTTCTTGGTTGAAAGTTTGTAAGTACATCTTTGTGCTAGATTCGTGGATTCAGCTGATGTGATGACTTTTACAGCATGAGTAAGGATGAAAGATCCAGTGCGTAGGGCACTTATCTCCATCTTGATATCGAGATACGGTTCTCGAAATGGGGTTCAATCATTTTAATGCTATACCATCGAAATTAACAGTACAAAGGTACTTCGTAATCACAATATAAATTTCTCCATATATTCCCTCAATGATACCCATCCCGCCCTATGGTTCAAAAGGGCATCACGAGGACTCGATATCTTCATGTAACCTCATGCAATCCACCAACCTTAAGTCTCCATTGCCGATTTCCCAAACTCAATAGAGCCACACTCGGGTTAAACTTATTCTTTACAATGCGGCTAGCTGAAAATTTGGGGGTCGGGCCGGGGTGGATGTAGCTTCGTCCAAACATCCCTTTTCTATAATAACATTAAATCCATAATAATTATTAATATATTTATAAAAATTAATAATTTAAGTATTTTGATAAAGTTTTTAAAAATAATAAAGTGATTTGGTTTTGAATTTAAAGAATAACAATAAGCATTTTATTTATTTAAAAAAATAATATCTAAAAAGAAATAGTATAATTTTTTAAAATTTAATAGATTTTTGGCTTTTAAAAAATTTGAATTTGTTTTTATATAGATATATAGATTTAAAAAAAATTATTATTAGTTTTAAAATAAAGTTATTTATAATATAATTCTTATATTAATTATATAATATTTATTTAATTAAATTTTGTTTTTTTATTTCATAGTTTTTATTTGATAGTTTTTATTTAATAGTTTTTAGTTTTTAGTTATAATTTGAAATATAAACTTGAAAATTTTTTAGAAAAAATTGATATTTACTAATTTACAAAAAATAATATTAACTATATTAATATTAGTTTATATAAAAAACTTTTATTAATTATTTTTTAATTTTAATAAATAATTTTTTTCCGAAAAAAAAAGCTTTTTAAGTTTTTTTTATTATTATAAAAATTATAAAATAAAGTTTTAGTAATATTTAATTTAGTTTTATAATTATTATTATTTTATTTTTTAAAGTTTCTATATTCTTTCTAATACTTTAATATATTAAATTTTTTATTTTAATAAATTAAAATTAATTTTATAAATAAAATTTAAATTTTAGTATTTTTAATAAGTTATCTTTAATGTTCAATTTAGAAATAATTATAAAAATTGATTTATTATTAATGATGAACTTGAACAATAGTTATTAAAAAATGGCTTGGAATTATATTAATTTTAAAATTTTATTATTGTTATTTTAGATTTTTATAAAATAGAAAATAGGTTTTTCTTATTAGCTTTTAGCTAAACTTAAATTATTATTTTCTTCTTTTTGAATATGACTTTATAATTTAATATTTTTTAATAAAGGTTTCTATTGGTAATTTGTTTTTTATTATATTAAAACTTTTAAAACTTTAATTTTAATTAATTAATATATATTATTATTATTAAATTAAGATATTCCGGTGTTTTAAGGTAGAATACTTTTTTGGCTTTTCTAGTCTTTTAATATAATTTAAAGAGAATGCTTTGAAGTTATTAGTATTTAAAATATAGATATTTTTATTATATAAATATATAGGATATAGGATATATTGCTTCAGCAAATGCTATATTTTTAATATAATATTAAAAAAAACTATTATTAATATGTTTATTTTAAAAGCAAATCTAAAATAATCTAAAAATACATCTGGGATTATAATTCGTATTTATAAATATAGTAATTAAAAAAGCAAATAAAACGGCTGATTAAAAAAAGCAACTGAGAAAATTTTAATAAAAAATACTCAAAACCACTTATTCTCACGAACTAATATAGATTTTGCACTAAAAAAAACTTATTATAATTTATTTAATGATTTCTCTTTACCTACAAAAAAATACTTCAAAGCTATAAATTAATAAATTTCTAGAAAAACTATATTTTAATATTATTAATAATAAAAATAAAATATTAAATGCGTTAATATTACTTAAAAAAAGGTAGTTTTATTGTTATTATTAGCAGGTTAATTAAAAACCAAATATAATTATTTCAAAAATAACTTTAAACCAAAAAAATAATAATCTTTTTTTAATAATTAAAAATTAACAAAAAATATATATTTAAAACTAAAGAAAATAAATACAAATGTAAAAAAGCAAAACCTAAAAATAAAACAAAATAAAATAAAAAATAAAATTAAAACCTTAACCCGAAAAAATAAAAAAAAATAATCAAAAAAAACAATAATACACTAAATATATAAAAACAGCAAAAAATCATTAAGTTATTATATAAATTAAATATAATATTAAAAAGTCTCAAAGGTTAAAAAAATTTACAAAAACCAGATATTAAATTAAAGTAAAAAAACAAATTCGTAAGAAAAAGGCTATTATTTAGGCTATAATTCAAAGCGCCTAAGAAAGCCCTAAAAACAACAAATTATACCAGTAAATACCGCAAAATAAAACTAGGTTAATAGCTTATTATTAGTAATAGTGCAAAAAACCAACACATTAAACTTTAAAAATAATTTTATTGATTTATTAATTATTAATATATTTAAAAGCCATATTCTTACTGCTATATTTTATAAATAATATAAAAATATAATTAAATGCTTTATTATAGTTTAGAAAGTATTTTTATATTAATATTAATATATAGATATATAATTTATTGATTTTATTAAAGGTTGCTAGTATAAACTATTGATTTTAGTATAATTATAGTTATTTAGGAATTACTTTAAAAACTTTGAAATATTTTAGATTTTATTATAGACTTTATTTTTATTACTATAAAAAAATGGAAACTATAAAATAATTTTTAAAACTATTGGAAAGTTTATTATTAATTTTTTTTTAAATAGCTAATTTATTTCATTAAAAACCAATTAATAATATATTTTATTTGTTATTATATTAATAAATTTATTTTTAAAAAAATATAAATATTTCTATTTAATATAAAAATTCTATTAGAATTTAAATTTATAAATTAAATCATAAAAACTTTTTATACATTTAATATATTATTAAAATTTTAAACTTATAATATTATTAATAAATATATTGGCTATATATTTGGATTATAGCAATAAAAATATTAATATATATTAATATATATTATTTAAATAATTTTTCGGCAAGGCAATAAATTTAATATATTATAATCCTAAATATTTTATAGATATTTAACCCTAGAATATAAATATTAAGTAATAATAAAGAATTTTAATTAAACAATAAATGGAAAACTAGAAAATGTTTTTTTGGCTTTAGAAATTATGGGTTTTTTTAATAAATATAATTTATATATATAAATAAACTATTAAAGTAAATTAAAACCTTTATTAGAAAGATTTTATTTTTATTTTTATTTAAAAACAAAACTCTAGTTTTTATTTTAAATATAGAACTTTTGAAAAACCATATTATTATATTAATAATATTTAAAACTATAATATAAAACCAAAAGAATTTACAAAAAACAATAAAAAAAATTTATTAGTTTTTAAGAAAATAATAAATAATAATAATTTTGGTTTATATTAATTATATTAAATAATAAACTTCTGCTAATAATTTCTAGTTTATTAAAATATATATTATATTTTTAATATTTTTAAATTTAAATAAATATTAATTATAATAAAACCTATAATTACTTAGAATATGTTTTTTAAGCTTATATTTCAAATATTAAAAAAAATATTATTTTGAATTATTTTGCAAAATATATAATAAATAAAAGTAATAGTAAAAAAAGCAAATTATAAACAACTAACCGCTATTAAATAGAACCAAAGGCCTTAAAATATATTTAAAAAGAAACTAAACAACAAAAAAGAATTTATAAATAAAAAATTAAGTTTTATTAAAATAAATCCAAAAAATAAGAATGCATTTAATAAAATTTATATATAAAATATAGATTTAAATGTTTAAAAATAAGTTTTTTTATAAATTTAATTTTCAAATTTTCAAATATTATTTCGTTTTTATTTTAAAGAAAAATAAATTAATTGATTTTATAATATTATATTATAAAAACCTATAGAACTTTTAAGCAATATTAGAAAAAAAAAATTAGAAAAAAACAAACTAATAAGGTTTTTTTATTTTTTTTAGAATAACACCTAGGAACTTTAAATAATTTAAAAATAAGGACTTTTATTAATAAAATGATAAAATAAATTTTAATATAATTATTAATTATAATATTTTCTTTAAATCAATTTTAAGTATATATTAAGTTATACTTAAAAGTCCAAATAAATTTAAATATATATATTATAATTTAATTTTTAGTAATATAATTTTTTTTAATATAATTATAATAATTGATTTGTTATATTTAGAGCTTTAATTCTAATTTATTATTATATTATTGAAATAATAATTAATATAAAAATAAAATTATATTAATAGTTTTTAATATATAGATTTTTTTTCTTTTTTTTTATTAAAAAAAACTTGATTTTTGAATTATTATATTTAATATAAAGTTTGGCGATATGCTTTACTAATAGAGTATTTATACCCTTTTTTATAAATATTCCATTGCTTTTTTAAAACCTGGAGTTTACTATTGCCAAATTTTGATAATAACTAAATCTTATTAAGCCTATATTTGGTAATTGTATTTTTTTTAATTATTTATTATTATTTTAAATATATTGCTATTGGCTGTAGCTGGGCTTTAGGCATTTTTTATTTTGTTGTTAATACTAGAAATATTTTGCTTTAAATAAACTAATTTTATTACCATTAAATTAATGATTTTTTTAATTATAAAAAAATTTAAAAAATTTAATTTTGCTAAATTTAATACAAATATCCCCGCCGTTAAATAGCTTTGTTTTAATAAAGCTATATAATTTAGTAAGTAATTAATATTAGCAAAATAATTAATTATAAAATCTATAAAAAAAGCCAAATATAATAAAAACAAATATAATAAAAACAAATATAATAAAAACAAATATAATAAAAATAAATATAATAAATATAAATATAATAAAAACTTAAAAATAATATTTAATATTATTATATTTATTTTTAATTATTAAAAAATATATATAATTTAAAACTTAAAATTTAGAATTTAAAATTTATTATATTATTTATATTATTTATAAATATTAAATATAAAATTAATTTTAATAATATATTAAAAAAAAATATTAATTATTAATTGCTTTGTATAGTTTAAAGCATGCCCTTCACCGCCCTGTTATCTACCATAGATAACCTAGGGGGCCTTGTTTGGGTGCCTGATTGGATGGGCTGACGCCGAGTGCAGCTTCGACACATCACAAGACCTTCGAGCAGTGCGAGGTGTGGATGTCGACTTCGACTTCAACTCCAGTTCATTCCACCAGCTAGCAAAAATTAACAAAAGCAACTAGTCAGTAGGGTCCTCCGAGAGCTCTTCAAGTGC
>QYSG01017857.1:0-15848 GCA_003988875.1 Lachnum nothofagi
GAAGTTTGCGGAATTATAGCGTTTCGAATGCTGTTGGCAACAACAGAGTCTACCTCCCAGGCGTCTTGCTCCTCTCCGGCAGCTGTCTCAATAACTCGGTCTAGCCTTGGGATTTGTGGAACCTCCCTATCTCGTCGTGTTAGCTAAGTAAGTGTCAGTATCTGGTACCATCATGCTCACATGAGGAGCCTTCAAACTTGCTTTTCAAACGCCGTCTGCTGTAGCGGGAGCGAAGTGGAGGCCTCTTCATCACCGTCTCCATCGGGCCCGCAGAGCCTCTCTCAGCCAGATCTAGACCATCTTGAAATTTCAGGTAATAAATATCCTAGTTTCACCTTTTGAAGTGAGCATGTCGCATGTGAAGAAGCCGTCAACGAGTCGGCCATGGAGCGTAGGTCTYGAGGCCTAGGACGAGAGAAGTGTGTGTCAATCTATGGCCTCCAGGAATGATTCAGTAATAAATTTAGAGATTGCATCGCTTTCTCCTTTCCCGAAAGCCGTGACGCTCCCGTAACACCATCCTGAGGGCGTGACGTGCGTAGCGTCCCGGATCCGGGCAAGCCCGCAGGTAAGAGCTCGCTCGGTCTTGGGTTTTCAGCGACTCTCTGAAATATGACCAGGCCCAGGAAGCAAAATAATCTTTGTCTTCGTGGTCTGGGCCATTGTGGAGAGGTTGGTGCGGTGGTGTTGATGCAAGAGAGAAAAGGAGCGAAGGGAATGGAAGGTTGTCGTTCATTGGATAATGTTGGCGTGGCAAGAGTGATGGCGTTGGTGTTTACTTATAAGCTTAGCTCGCAGCTGCACTCTTGTACAAGCAGCAAGACACTCTTTACCTGGCAATTGGTTCTTCCCTAAGCGTAGAGACAAGCTTCGTATCTCTCCTTCCGTACCGTAGTTGAGACTCTCTTGATCAAGCCTTCGCCGCGAAGCTACTGTAGCTGCAAATCCACGAACACGTGACTACCCCCCTGGGGTCAAATGCCGTTGAGTGATGAGACTCTCAAGTTTGATTTTTCTATAGATTTAGTACTCTCTGATACATTCAATTAAACCCCTCATAGTTATTCGTACAATTCACATCTAACGCACTCGCCTCCACATTCAAACAATACGCGTCCCTTGTACCAGTCGGACTCACCACCCCGATATTCTCCGCCATAATGTTGCTACACGCCGTATCGCTACTACACGCAAACGCGCTCGTCAACGGCTCATACTTCTTACTCGTCTTCCCGACAAAATTCCTGAACACAACGTCGGAGATCGTGAGAGGCGAGGGGTATTTAAGGCAGAGCGTCTGGTTTGATTGCCCGTAGCATTGATTGATCTCGATGGCGTAGTCGACGTTGTCGATCAGCATGGTATCGTAGGTAATGTTTTGCACGCGCCCGTCGCCACCGCCGCCCTGTAAGTCTCCGGAGAGGGCGGAGGGCGTGTTGGGCCAGACTTTGATGCGGGCGCCGTCCTGAGTGGTGTTAGCTAGGATTGTTGAAGGGGGGAAGGGGGAAAGTACGGAGGCGTTGTGCATGGAAATATTGTAGACGTAGATGTTTTCTACGATGTCAAATTCTCCTACGTATTGACCCAGTGATCCAACGCTGATACCATGCGAGCCATTGCAGAAGAGGTTCTGAACAAGTATGTTGGTGCTATTTGGYTTGAAAGACACGCAGTCTAGATTCCAGTCAGTGGATGTTCTCAAATCAATTCAGTAGAGCTTACCGTCTCCATTATTGATCACCGAATTCTGGATCGTGATATCCGAGCTCCGGTACGTATCCCACCCATCAGTGTTCTTAGCTACATTGATACTTTTACTTGCACCAGCAATATTGATGTTGTCAAATACTACATTCGTGGAATTGGCGATAAAATGGTAATATTCCGGAGAATATCGCAAGACCAAGTTGCTGATAGTGGAGTCATGTAGACCATCAATCCCGAACAGTACAGGCCGAAGCGTGTAGATGTTTGAGGCATACAAATCATACCACACTTGGCCGTTTCCGTCGATCGTACCTCCGCCGTAGATATTGACATCGTTGCCTCCGAGCTTGAAGAAAGATGTGACATTTTGGAAAATGAATGGGAAAGAGTTCTTTTGCCAGTATGTTGTGTCATTTGAGAACTGGATGAAGGATTGGACATCTAGCCCCGTATCATTAGAAGCTGTCGGTTTTGGTGGGGGTGGAGGCACATACCAATGTCAATGTGATTGAGAAATGTGAGATCCAGAGCCGTCCCAATCAAATATTTCAACCCCTGCTTGAAAACGACATGTCCTCCATTATTGCACTCATGAAGCGCATCCAAGATGTACATCGAGTCATCCGTGGCACTGTCATTGTGGCTCTTCACGTAGCACACCTTAGTCCGGGGCGGAGAGGACGGAGGAGGTTTGCTAGGACTCTTAGGATGGCAGGAGATGCTCGGCCTTTGAGATACATGATCTGAAGTTTGATGACCTTGGAGACTCTGAGCCCATGATGCTTCAGCTTGCCATGTTGGGTTTGCGGTTGACAAGGTTGCTGATGCGGCAACAAGAAGAGTGGCAAAGTGGAAACGCATYGTGACAAGCTCTCTTCAATTGGCACGATAGAAGCTTGAGACCTGAAGCTGGGTGAGCTTACCCGAGGGACCATGATATCTTTATTCAGTCGCCATAAATTAATTTGCATCGTAAATCCGGCTCACGGCAGCCGTGGACTTGGATATTTTCCCGGATAGCTCGCACCTCTGGAGCTTGGCTATTTATTTTGGCCAATTGCCATGATCTGCATTGCGGGGGGATGGAACTCCTCAGCTTTCCCCATACAATATTGAGAGTTAGCATGGAGTGCCCCGCATTTGCACCTCCACTAGAAAGGTTCTAAAAGATTTTATTTGTTGGAAATGAGGGCGTCAGGTACGCGAATAGAGGTTCCTTGCGGGATAATTTGTCATTGGTGGAGACCTGTCAGGATGTCCGCCCGAGGTGCTATTCGATGAGCCGCAGCCCAAAAGAGTAAGGAGAGCCCCTGAAATGTTGACGACATAGGAGTGTTGGTCTTTTTGGAGGATTTCAAACCTCTAAATYTCAAGCAAAGGTGAGAGAATGGAGATGAATTGATCTGCAAAGAAAAGCGAGGAATTTCCGGTTGAATCAACGCAAGTTGAAGCTCTCGTCACCAGACGGTGTTTTTGGACCTTTGGTACTGTAGAGCGAACTTTCGAGAAGATACTTGTGCTATTAAGAAAACATCAGCAGAGTGACAAGCTGAGAAGGAACGATCAAGTGGTCATTCTTGCCTCCGTGAAGAGAGATGCCGAGAAGAAAATTGCAGTGCTGTCGTTCCGCTTTCTCGGCCCGGCCCTTGCTGCCGATAGGCTCAACCCCAGCAACTTTTCAGAGTCTTTCAACCAATTGTTGCCATCAACGAAAGAGATTTTCAGTTAGCTTCTGCTCATTTGGATGTCAACATCTTTGTTTACTGTGAGCTGGGGGATGGCGCTTGAGCGCGGCTAAGTCCTTTACCTTAGCCACAGGGATGGTTTTGTTATAGAGGCAAGTACCCTACGCCTTTCCGCCGTTATTCCACGTYGTCCTTCTCTGCATCCAGCTAATGCTGCATATTTTCGGTCCACTGCATACYAGGATCGCTCTCCCCAGCAGTATACCACGGCCATGCCTGTCTAGGAAACTTCGAAACGTCCTATCAGCCTCATCTTGTCTTCATCAGGACCCCTCACCTTCTAGAGTCGGAGCAAAGGTCTTGTACGTGCAGCATCGTTGACYTGATACGCGGCATAGGCAGTAATCAGCCAGCTTGTGGCTTTCCCGTTACCTGGTTCAGTCGCCATGCAGCGAAGCGAGACGGCTCGGACCTGCCTGCGAGCCCATGTCCGAGTGCGAGCGCGTCAAGAAGTCGATTAGTGGACGACATTCTTCAGCACAACGGCCCTTTCAAGTCTCTTGGCGTCGATGGCGTTAAGTCGGTGAGACATGTTCAACGGTTTGGCAGAKGCTTGGGACCAGGGGCAAGAACCACTCACCTTCTCTAGCGCCAAGAAGCCGTGGGGGTGCCTTTTCTCCCCACAAAGACACCACGAAATCGCAAAAGCATTGCGTTCTTCAGCGGGACATCACGTAACGGATCTGATCAAGACCTTACCGATCGGATCTTGCTAAGCAGTAGATCTCCGCACAATCGCAATTCATCTAGATTTACGATGTAACGTCGTAACTCCGAGTTCAACCCCAGGAGCTACACTGATCAGCTGCACGGCGACGTGTTGACCCAAGGCCCCCAGCTTATTGCATATGACCTTGTCAATACTCCCWTMTTCTCGGGATCTTTACCCAACTGGTGGAATAKAGAGAGTCTAGCCCCCTGCTGAGACATCAAACCACTTGAGCGAATCGTTGACTTCTGAATGTAAGTSTGCGAACYCCAGTGRCAATTCTAGAATTTCTTTTGATCAGCGGAAGTTCTGTTGTCTAGGAGGARCCTTGGAGTCATCGCTGATGATACCGCGTCCACTCTMTCATCCGAACGAACAAGGCGCTCTTCTCAAACTCAGCCCTACCAGCTGAGCACAAAATATTGGGTGGAATTGAGCCAACTTTGCGGCGGTGTACCAGCACAGTGTAACTAGACTATTCGCGGCCTGTCGCTTAAGCCACACAGTCTCGTCTGCGGAGCCCATTCCAAGCCAATGACCAAAAACGYCAGACTTGCTCATGTGGCCGGAAACATGGGTGTTGATATCCCTGAAGAAAGCCACTGTGAAACTGTAGGCACCAGAAAGCCACCCATTCGACCTGGTCTTCGTCTGGAATATCCGTTGCTCTCGCAAAAGTGGCTCTCTTTGATAACGGACTCAYATGCGCCAATGACCTTGACACTTCTCACCAGGTTCCAGGATCTTCTACAACTGCGACAACAGGGTATGAAACCCTATATATTTTGTTGTGCATCTCCGGCACGGCAGTCAACATGTGAAGTCCACTTGCGGTCTMATTTYCAACAGTATTTTAATCATGTGGCCGCCTCCTGCTTCTACCTTCCTCACATCGAGATATTCTAACTGACATGTCGGAAAACTTTCATTATCTCTTTCATTTACATTTCKAATACACTTCAGAATCAAGATTCCTTGCAGAGTCCCTCCAGATTACAGATAGACCTGCATCAAGGCCCCCTTGTCCTTCGATCTTGAATATCACCACCATCACCACCCAAAACACAAATCCCAAGCCAAAAGTCTCTCATTACGCTGAGAAAGGACGTTATGCACAACRGCCCACGCGCGGATCCACCCGCAAAACAAGGAGGTATTATCGATCATCAGYATATCGCAGCCAAAAAGTAACAGCAAAAGCGGGACAAGACCAAGGCCGAACCAAATGCATGTACTATCTCCGCCGAAACCAATGCCAATGTGTCCTCCGCTGCTGTACACGCACGCCATCACCAGAAGAACACCGCCTGCGGTCTTCTCACCGCAGTTCACTCCACCGTTCAGTAACGTGGGAGCCCGTCGTTGGCATACGTGTGGTTGGCGAACACGGGTTCATGGTCGTCAAGATAAACACCATGAACGTTTTCCAGGCTGTACGCGTCCTCGTAGGGTATGTCCATCTGCGGGTGCTGCTCAGCGCTCTTTGTGAAGTAGTAGGGGTTGCATGGCGGGGGCATGTTCTCTGGAGTCAGGGGCGAGCCCTGGCGCGACATYTGCGCTCGCTGGATATGGTCGAATTGGGCTCTTGTCTGKGGAGGGAAATGAGAGCGCATCATTTCCTGGCGGTGGTGTCTGGGTGAGGTGTGCTGCTCTCCTAACCGTCTGAGCTTTTCGAGCTTGGCTTTGCTTGCTACGGTGGACAGCCCGCCCCTTTGACCAGCTCTTACTCTTGCGGGCGAGGAGTTTTCGGTCTTCATGATCTTCTTYGCACCGGTTCCTTTRCGGTAGCGCGTTGTCGACTGGACACCGTCTTTGACTGCAAAATCTTCAAGGACCCATTCCGTGGACTTCTTGGTCTCGTCGCCGGAGATTTTGCGCTCAGTCTTACGGAATGCCTGGATATCATCAGCGCTTGTATCCTGAGAAGATCTATTCTCCATGTTCTTACAGCRTTCATTGACAAGTTGTGACGGATACTATTCATCCACCCTTTGGAGTCTGAACTCCCTTTGACAGTGTTCATCCGAAACCATTGGTAGATCTCCTGCAGAACCATGGAATGATTTGGCGCACTCATGAGCGCTCGATAGATCAGCTTCGCGTAYGGTTCATCAACAGACTGATCGTCCGGCTCCACCGCAGTCATCTCCCGAGAGCTTGGAGYTCCATCGTCTGAAGGCTCACAAGACGGAATCGCAAAGGGAGTGGACTTCCTATAGAAGTAGTTGTCTGAGCTCAAYGTCTCATTGTGCTCCAATTTGGGAGAGATGCTCAACCGCGAAAAGCTTTGCGAGCTATCGAAAGTATCAAAGGCGGTTGCCGTCTGCATGTTGCTCTGCTCAGGCTCAGTAGAGTAGACAGGATCGAATGAGTCGACCGCCATGTTTCCCTCGCTCAGCATCGCTGGATCGCAAGGGAAACAAGTGCGCGGGACGTGGGAATAGCTCATATCTGTCATCATTTGATCGGCGCCCTGGTCCACGYTCGGGGAATAGCCATAGTAGYCATTGGCGGTTTGGTCGTCAAAATTGGCAGCCGATGCCATCGGAGCAGAATGCTGGTTTGGGTCACATCCACTCCAGAGAGGCGAGGAGGCGATGCTGTAATTGCTGGAAGTGGAGGGGCCCGCCATGTTGGTTACAGAGGAAGAAGGAAGGCAAAACGGCTGATTATCATTTTGTGTTCGGGGGAGACCGTCAAAAGAGTAAGAGTACGTGCGGCTCGCTGATTGTATCTGRGAGGAAGAGCCGTCGGCATACTGGAAGTCCAGGCCTGGCAAGCCACGCTGTTGGTAGCTCCYCGGGTTCATGGCGAGCGTCATCTGGTAAACAGACGGCGCCTTCAATATGGCTCTTTTYCCCCCTCGTAGCTTGACCCGTCTCTGATGTGGCCTAGGCTAGAACTGGGGATGAAGTGTTCCCTTTCAGAAACAGAAACGCGCTGTTTAGATTGCCCTTCTATTGTGCGACGAGGACGGAGCGGCAATGGCAAGTGTAGTGTGGTGTCTCGGAGATTTCAGAAGGGATTGGATTGGAGGTAGCAAAGCATTCTAGGAAGAATCRGATGTAGATATTTCAAGCACTCAGCAGCGCATCTGGCAACCCCGCGATCTGAGTGGACGGGCGAGGGGAAGAGGCATGCCCTGCAGGTCGGCGCTGCCAGCACATGGGTACAAGCTCATGGGGGTGTGTGGCAAGCCTCCGCCTCTGCCTCGTTTGTGTCCGACGGGAAGAAGCCATGACAAGACAGGAATTGSCCTTACAGTAAGAACAGAGATGGGCATGTTGTAGCAATCACTTGCCCCTCATGTCACAGGAATCCCGCACAAATAACTTAGATTGGGAGGCACGCACTAGCCTACAAGCGTAGTGCTGGGTATATACGTGGTACACAAAGGCGCGCACGGCTAAGTGCAGGACGCTAAGGCCAGCAGCTGTCAGGAGAGAGCAAATCGAAAGCTCAGGGAGCAGGTGGAGCTGGGACACCGCCAGCCTCGAGCAGGCTTTCATTCGCGCACAGCACAATGGGCCTGCACTTCCATCTCCTATCCTGTTTCTAGAACAACGCTAGAAATCGATGGCGGGGAAGGGGGCTAGGGATGAGGGCCATGATGACTACCCGTTGCAGCGTGGTGATTACTGTGAGTTCATTTCTGATAGGGTAAGCTGTGACAGGAGGAGGCCAAGAGAATTGACGTCTGGATGGCGCAGGTAGCCTTCTCTGAGCGACAAAGCACAACGACCGAAAAGAGACRTTGATTGCCCGAAAGGAAAAGGGCCCTGTGGTTAGCGACTCTAACAAAGATGACAATGCGTATGTGCGCTCTCGGTCCTCACGTAGCCATTGTGCGTTCCGCCGCTGCGTGCGCGCTGCCGGCATGCGGGAGTGGGGTCCTTGCTATCCATGAACTTGTGCAGTGTGAAACCAGGGCAACGGTGGAGGGGATTCTGGTGCGACGGGGACACGTGCGATGGCTGAACTCTGGAAGTACCGTCTTAGTAAGGAAATATATTGTGTAGTCTCTAACGAGTGCCTTACTCCCAGCGTCCCACGTATTCGTGACATCCATGCATGCAAACGACCGTACGGAGTGCGAATCACTACTTCCGGTAGTAGACCTRCGACAAGTCAGAAAAGATTAATTGCTGTACAGAATGGCTTGRGACTTGCCTTTTTGTATTGGAAGTGAAGTTGAAGTATACCCTGTGTGTGCCATTAGCGCTTAAATTTGCAAGGGTGGATGAGAGGTTYAGGAGGCGCGATTTGCGCGCGCAGGGATTCAAGCRTACCTTATCAAAGCTGCTTTTAAAGCCGCGGTCCCTCTTGGCAGAATAATCCCATTCTTTGTCGACGATGCGGAATGCGATATCTTCGTAGGGTGGTCCTGCGATGAAGCGAAGAAGGCAGGTGTCTTCCTCACCRGCAGGAGCGAATGACTCGCCACGCTTCCGGCCATGCTCTCGGATAATTTTGAACGTGGGTGCCTTRGCTTTGTCGATGAGATCCGGGTAGAAGATGTTGAATTTATAGCCTTGAACGACCTTCGGTGGCGGATTATCGTGGTCATAATGGGTTTGGTTGTACTTGTTCCACTCGTAGCCCATCTGTACACGGTTGAAATAGCGGGGCTTCCTGGGCCGGTATTTGTCTGCCCACTGAGGCTTAGTAGATGTAGCCACTGAYTCTTCGCCAGTGAAGATTTCCTCRTCCTCCATGATTCCTCTGGCAACCTCTCGGTCGTACAGGGCCTTGGTCGCTTGGGAGAAATCTTCACCGGCGCTTGTCGAAAATCGCTGTGTYCCTGGTGGCGCAGCGCTGCTGCTGGAGGCATTCGCGGCTTTGGTTATGGAATTGGAGCTTGACTTCTCRGCCGCTGGCTGGCGCGAAGGGACATAACCAAGCTTCAAAACTTTGCGGCGCTCTGCCACCACCTTCTGGAGAAATACAGACTCATCCACCACCTCGCTCGATTTGTCTTCATTGTGTAATCTTAGAAGAGGCTCGGGATCGTGGGCCGGGTCATACTGCAAGATCGGTTGTCTCGTTAAATRCGAGACATTCTGATCGCCGACCTCCATCTCGGTACCTTCCTCGACTACCGGAGAAGGATCCGTCAAAATCTCTTGTAGCTTCGCTTGCACGCCTTTGGMRTCTTCCAGCTGCTCCTTCCGCAGCGTCTCCAAGCGGCTGTCCAGAACCGACTGGTAGACCTTCTTGAGCTTCGCCTTTGCCTTCCAAATAAGAAGACTTCGYAACAGCTGCTCCCAGTAATCCACATCAATAGGCTCGTTCGATCGCAGCTTCGTCCTAATCTGCTTCTCCAGCGCTTCCAGCTGCTCATATGTCTTCGGGCCTAACAGCTTGTCGACATCCGAGGCGACCGAGCTGACAGCGCGTCCTTCAGGTCCTTGAGGTTTCAAGCCCTGACGGCGGTCGTTACAGATGATCTGCATAGTCTTCCAGTAGTCCTGGTTCTTCTTGTTRGTTTCCAAGGAAATATATGAATTGATATCGTTCTCCAAATCCGCCAGTTGAGCATCGCCCAGCCCTTCGAAGACACCCTCGGGATCCACAACATCAAGCTGCACGTCGTCCTCRTCGTCGTCCAGCAGATCTCGGTCGGGGTCTATGACTCGCAAGATGACGGCGAGCCAGTCGATGGGCTTGGGTCTGCCTTCTCTGACGCGGATGACTGCCTTCTTTTTGGCCTGTTTCAGCACAAAGCTGTCCTCCTGCGCAACCCACTGCCGCGTCTGCTCATCTTCTAGGCTCGAACTGTTGCGCGGTGGGCGAAAGTCGGGGGTTCTATTGCCAGATGCAGCTGGGCGGCCGGGCTTTGAGATGCGGTTGTTKGGATCTCGACGCGGTGCTGTGATGTCTCTGGCGGGTGAGTTTCGGCCCTCAATCATGGCTCTCCTCCCGGGGTCCATGGCGGTCTTCTGTCGGAGGACTTGGGAAGTGGATACTGCCTTCCGCGCTAACAGAATCCAACCGTGATCCACCAATCACAAGCGTCGGCCTGCAAGGCTACCCAGCCTCGTTCGCCTTGTTGCTTCCTTGGCCACTTAACAATATCGGCAAAGCATCGATCTACGGAGTTAAGAGAGACATTCATGGATTGACCCCTTGCCGCCTCTTTGGCGACAYCTTACCGGATATCGACATGCCATGGTTCACTTCTGCCCCTCGCGCCAAACCCCTCTCACTTCAAACTTTCTTTCCACCCGTGATAAGTTTCAACAAGTCATTCATTCACAACTGGTATCTAATCCGCCTRATATCATAAAAAGGAAAATCTCCACCCAAGGAAACGCCCTTCCAAATGCAAGAAATGCCCAAATAATCCGGATCCGACCCAAGTCGTAAGTACATGTCATGTCTAGCGTAAATACCGTGGTATATCTCTCCCCGCCAAAATCCAAGCCAGTTAGATCCCCATTTGTACAAGCCCTTCCTCCGATCCTGGTATATGAATATGTTCAAACATACAAAATCCCCCTTCCCACCACCTCTCATCGTCATGRTATTGATATGTGTGCACTCACTATGCTGGGTATCTCCTCACCCTGCTCACTCTTTCACTCATCTCAGCCTCCCCTCCCTCGCACTCCCCTTGCTCGTCTCAAACTTCAGCTTCTCGCGACCATACAACCGCCTACTCCTCTCCTCGCCGCCTCCCTCCAGCCATCTGCTAAGATTCTTACACTGACTAACATCAAAGCTCTCCAGCACCGTACAGCCCTCCACCACAGCTTCGACGCCTACACCCGTGACGCGCACGCAGCCGCGGACAGACAGYTCTTTAAGCTCAAGCAGATGCAACCCGATGGAGCGCAGCGAGGAGTCGGACACCGCGGAGCCGCAGAAGGAGAGCTTCAGGGACTGAAGCGAGGGGCAGCCCAGGGAGAGGACTTCTGTTGCTGTGTCTGAGAGGGCGCAGCAGAAGGACTGTTACRCATAATATGTTAGCATAAATTTAAAAATAGGAAAAAGAMAGAAAAGCATACCAAATCCAACTCCTTCAACCCCTTTGCCGCGTTCGTCAAGTACACAATCGCGTTATCCGTCAAATACGTGCAGTCCGCYAGTATCAACCGCTCGAGATTGACAAACTTATAGATACTCCAGTGCTGGAACCCGCCGTCCGTGATCGTCGTGCAGCGCGTAAGGTCAATACTCTGCAGCCTGGCATGCGCGTGCACAGCCAGGTGCGCCATGCTGCGGTCCGTGACATGCTTGCAGTAACTCAGCACCAGCCTCTTGAGTTTCGGACAGCCTACGACGGTGCCCACAGGCGTCTGCTGCTGCGTCCGGTCCGTGACGACCCAGCCGACGATGCGCGCGAGCAGGTTGTCGGAGACCTTGCGGCAGTTGCTGAGGTCGATCTCCTCRAGGTCTTTGGCTGCRTTCGCCATCTCCAGCACGGCGTTCGCGGAGATGTCCCAGACGGACTTCATCTTCCACGCGGTGATATTAGCCGCACATTGCGCGGACAGCGCTGCGAAGCCTTCGTCGGTKATGTGGAAGCAGTTGGAGATGTCGATTGTTTTGGCGCGACGCCCGACGAAGGGGCAAATGGTGGAGACGAGGGCGGAGTTGGTGACTTGTCGGTTGTAGAGGGATAGGTCGAGGTAGGWGCAGATGTCGGGCGAGGAGGTGAGCAGTTTGGACCAGTGCAGGGAGACGCGGCGGAGGCGAAGAAGGTGGTAGATGTCGAGATAAGAGAAGATGGACACGAGAATACCATCAGGAAGGATGCCTCTGTTATACTGGCTGGGCCTTCTTTCGACGATCTTTGGCCGTTTTGGGCGGAAGCTAGAATCTGGGGGCGTAATCGCGTGGATGGTCTTCGTAGGTGTTGGCGTAGATGTTCGTGATCTCGTCCGCGGGCCTGGATGTGAAGTTGGCTCTTCTTGAGGTGGAGTTTCTGGGACAGGCGGGGCATATGAACCTCTTCTTGAACCCCTTGTCCGCATGTTGTCCATATCTACACTRAGAAAGGGGTCTGGATCTAACGGCTCTATAACTTCGTTGTCCTCAGCTCGACTCGGCTTGTGCGGGCTGGCAGGTTTCGACGGTGTAAACGTGACTTTGGGTAGAGATCCTCGTCTTGTTGGAGTCTTGATACCATCGTCAATCTCAAGTTGATTGATCGCTGGTGAATCAGCGTCCATCATAGGCGTGTCCTCGGTGTCTGTTCTTCTGATTCTCTTTTTGGCTGTGGCTTCGACTTGCCGTCTGATATCGGGGGAACATCGCCTCCACAGCTCTTCCAAAACCTCTCCACTGATCATTAAACATTCGACTGTCGTAATAGATCGCACTGTTGCTGTCCTTCTCGGGGCCAAAGCCAGACTTGCAACTTCTCCAAAATACTGTCCTTGCTTCAGCCGTGGCCTGATATATGAGCCCCGCAATGTTTGGTTGATAGCTTGGCCATTGGCGCTTTCGTGRATGACTTCGGCTTCTCCTCTAACAATAAAGTATATCTCATTTCCAGGCGACCCTTGCACAATGATATCGGTGAATGGTGGGTAGGTTTTCGGTTGCGCGCTCAGTCCAAGAAAATGCAGGATCTCAGGCGGCAGAGATGTAAAAAGAGGCAGCTCTTTTAGCGTCTTCCTMACATTCACAAAGCCACTCCCCAATGCACTCCCAGCTGCAGGATCTTCAATTCCTTGCGGGCTTGGGGATTTTCTCTTCTTCTTGTTGATCACTGCCCCACCTTCAATTGAGCCCATRTCGCCGGTTGAGACCTCYCCTGGWACAGCTTCTCTTGCAACTTTACCGCCTCTCGAAGGTAGTGAAGTTGAGACCACCTTTGGTCCATATCCRCTCTCTTTYCTCTTCTTGTTCAAAATTGTAAGGCGCTCTTGAGCTTCTTCCATTATAGCTTGTTCCATCTCCGGGAATCCAGGCAGCTCTGCCCTAAGATCTTCCTTTTTCAGTACAACCAGCAAGCATTTTGTCCTAGCAATGATGGTAGCTGTCCTTGGTACATCCATGAGAATTCCTATCTCTCCAAAGAAAGCTCCTGGTTTCAATTCCGCATATGTTGCCTCCCCGTCTCGCGATGTCACCGCTACTGCCCCTCTCACAAGCCAATACATAGCCTTCGCATCGTCTCCCTCTGTCAATATATGAACGTGTGGAGAATGAACCTGCGGCCGCAAGTGCTTGCCAATAGCTGCGAGGAATGAATCGGGCGCCGAGAGGAAGAGCGGGAAAGAGCGTATGCGATCAACGAGATCAAGTGGCATATCGGGAATCGTGCTCGCRGTCAGAGGAGAAGGCCTCATCGGCCGCGTGGGGTTCGTCTCGCTCTCGAACGATCGTATGAGGGACAATGAGTCTGGAATGGGCGCGCCATTAGCTCTGAAGGGCGAGCTGGGCCCGCCTCGATTCCGCCGCATGGTCGTGAGGGCCTCGTCTCTATGTTACGCTGTGTTTTAAAGTCGCACTGTGTCCCCACGAGTTCCCATGTATTTACTATGGTGTGCACGGCCGCCTGGCCGTCGTGCCAGGTGTAAGGCCAGGTCGGCKGGTATAGGTATGAAAGGAGCTTGGAGAGCTTCAAGTTTCGTCCGRCGCCAGAAGGAAGAGGCAGAGGCACAGCAAAGACGCCCTCTCTTTTGGAGCCCGCCCCTCAAGATATGTACAAATTTTATTTTCTTTGTTCGATCGCGTCCGTGTCAGGGGCTCAGACAGATGGTCTGTGTATTAGATGTTAGTCTAGTCATTCTAAACTCTCAGACTTYCCCATCTCAAGCTGTGTCAAYAGCTTCGCGCGGGGGAGAACGACTCACATTCCAAGAGCTCGCTGACGGCCGAGGGGCAATCTTGTGTCGCCGCCGCGTGCGAGGAATGCAGCAACTGCAACCTGAGCCTGTGGGAATACAATTACGGTGTGGAAGAGGTGCCAGAAGCACGGGGCGCTCYCYGGTGGAAGCAGCGCTCTAGCACGAGACTCTAGRCGCAATCAATTGGCTCCCGCACGCGAAACGAGATGCTGCGGGACGAGAAATGCGCTATGACGATGGTGTATCGTATCGTGCTGGTACGAACTTCTTTGCCCGTCTATTTTCTGCAGYGCGGGCGACAACGTTCGAGGAGACAAAGGATAAAAGTCACCGGATATTTTSCAGCATGGTGTTTTCAATTTACATRTTAGGACACCGCCCTCGTCATCYCTCGCCCCCTCCCCGTTTATGCATCTTTTTATTCAGCTTCTTACTTCGTAAAGCCCCAAGCACGGTGATTAGCCCCCCAGCTTCCAGGGCCAGGGTCCCTCCGCCTCGCTTCCGGAAAATTGAGTTGTTCGAGAAGGAAAATGGAAGCCACCTGTCTTCAGCCTTGTACCGTTCCGGCAATCGACGACCGAAATGCGACACTCGCCAGCACCGAAAGYTGTAGGGYGGCTGATGAYAAAAGGATGGGGGCTCAAGTTCTCGTAAGCTKTGCGTTTCAGAGAGTACGTATTTGGACAGCTTATCGGGAAGCCCGTCGCTGTTTCGTGCTAATTTTGGTSGTCGCGACTGCCTCAGGGCCAAGCTCGCGGGTACAGCCGAAGCGCCTCCTCAGGGAAGGAGGCGAAGTCGGTACCCTGCATCACGATACTCCGAGATCCGCTGATAACGGCAGTTCTTAGATTATAATGACAGTTCATCAACTTCCTTTCAACACAGAAAGTTCATTTGCAAATCTCTACCTTTTTAAGCGGAGGAATGGTAAGATTACACAATGTAAGATACGATGGTCCTGTCATCTGCTTTTGAGATTCCACTCCTCTGCCTCTGCATTGTTCTGTGAAATCTGATCTCTGCTACTGTTTATTTTCGCTTTTGGATATGCGATGTAAAAGGTGAGCTGAAATTTCAAACCTCTTCAACCTGAAATGCGTATTTTCGGTCACAATGACGGGAGGAACAAGCCTTGCACCTTTCTAACGATCAGACCGTGGAGCTCCAGTCGGCGTCTCGTACCGCACCCGTCTTCAGCCGCATCGTCATCGCTCGCGTTTTGACAAGAATGACCGCAGTCTGAACCTTTAAGTCGATACTTACAACTCCAAAGAGCTACTTCATAGTCCTTGGCGTCGTCGTTGCGGGGGTTCAAGAAGGCAGGTGGGTTGTCGGCGCCAATGCAACTTCCTGCTTGGCCCTCAGGTACGGTATTGGTGCAGAAAGCCCTAGCTCTGAACTAGTAGCATAATAATATAGTGGAGGATATGTAAAAGATAATTTCCAAGACTTATAGCGTAGATCAATTTTGGGGAGTGAAAAGGTCCTGGATGTTGATCAAGTTGGAGATGGTGGAGGCTGCGACTTCCTCTTCGACCGGGGGTTTCCCAGCCACCGACAAATAGCACGTGCGAAACCAATTCAAACGGTTACGAAAATGTTCTCAAACCGATAAAGCATATGTCTTTCCTGCTTTGCAAAGTGCAAAAAAAATCCCAAGAACGTAACCCGACCGCCTCATTAGACTCCTCGTTAGTGCCGTTGCGCTATCGAATACGGCCCCTAAGTATCTACTAAACGTTCGCCGGGGTCGTTCCTACCTTCGGGTATCTCAAAGACAAACTTCTCACTCCATGGACCTTATTTTAAGCAGTTTCCATTTAGTGGGGTATCTTGATGCGGGGTCCATTTTGCCTCTTGGAGACGTTGTGCCATACCTCAATATCT
>QYSG01017868.1:0-17843 GCA_003988875.1 Lachnum nothofagi
CCTCGAAAACTCACCCAACGGCCGCATCGCACTCATCGAAGTCGGCAAACAAGGCGAACGGTGCGGCGCCTCGCGCTGGACCATGGCCTACCTGCGTCTAGACCGAAACAACAAATTCGATCCTGCATGGGTCAATGAGATGAAGCTCGTCTCGAAGGGACTTGCGGATCTGGACTACTGCAGGAAGCTGGGCCAGATCGTGCCGAGCCTGGCGCAGTACTTGCTGGACCATGGTGTAGTGCTAAATCATCATGACGAGGAGAATGTATTTCTGGAGTTTGAGACGGACCAGCATTTTGTGTTCCCAGAAGGTGGGGGAGTTGCTATTATCAATAAGCTGTTCGAGCATATGGGGAAGTACCCTAATCTGGACATCCATTGGGAAACTGAGGGCCTGAAGTTGATCACTTCGCCTAACGGTGCCATTGCGGGCTTGAAGGTCAGGAAGTCAGATGGGTTGCTGTATGAGCTCCGAGCGCCGAATGTGATGCTTGCGTGTGGTGGCTTCGAGGGCAATCAGGAAATGCTCACGAAATACATCGGGAACCGCACCGACGACCTGCCCCTCATTGCTCCAGGCCTGAAATACAACCGCGGCGCCGGGCTCAACATGGCTCTCGAGCTTGGAGCTGGAACAGCAGGCTCATTCGACGGCATGCACTGCGAGCTCGTCGACACTCGCGCCACGAAACCGGATGCCGTCGTTTGGGGCCATAACTACGGCATTGTCGTTAACAAAGACTGCAAGCGCTTCTACGACGAAGGCAAACGGCACCTCTTCGCAACATTCGAGATGATCGCTCTCAAGACATGGCGCGACCAGAATTCCGAGGCGTATTTCGTCACCGACTCCGTGATCATGAACCGTTTCCGGCCTGGCTGGGTATATGACACTTCGGACCAGGAGCCTGTTGCCGCGAATTCCATTCCCGAGCTCGCTCAGAAACTGGGTCTGGATCCCAAGAAGCTGGAGGCTACAGTCACGGAGTTCAATAATTCGATCAACGATAAGGAGTTCAATCTCATGGCTCTCGACGGCAAAGCGACGACTGGTCTCAGTCCAAACAAAACGAACTGGGCGAACCCGATCATCGCGCCCCCTTACTACGGCGTCCCGCTGACAAGCCACTTGACGTTCACGTATGGCGGTTTGAAGGTTGATCTCGATTCCAGAGTCTTGAGCACGAATGATGTTCCGATCCCGGGACTTTATGCGGCGGGAGAGCTCACGGGGTTGTTCTACCATGAGTATCCGCCTGCGACGAGTTGCTTGCGGTCGATGGCGTTTGGGAGGGAGGCCGGAATGGCGATTGCGGAGAAGGTAGGGAGTGGGAAGGCGATGAATGGGAATGGTGTTGTCTGAGAGAGCTGAACAAGTTTTTGGCAGGCTTTGTTGCGTTCCTTTGCGGCGCTCGACATTGCGTATTTTAAAGCCTTGTCCTTCCTGGGACCCTTTGAAGTATTCAAGAGTTCCTTCATTACTGATAAGTCTCTGAAGAATACGTTAACGTTAGCTTGAACAATTCCGATATAAGTGTTCAATCTCTCTGTCAATATTGTCTTCTCGGAATAACACAAGAGGAATTGCTGTGCGAAAAGCCAAGGTCTTGTGTTGAAATATCCCCGAGAAACTATCAAAGATTCGATGGTGGAGCTGTTTGTRCGYTGGCCAGAGTGTGGGSTGCCAATCTCGTAARTTCAACCAATGACAAACTCAAACCGYAGAAGCCACAAAAARTTTAAGCTTCGTTTGGCTAACTTTTTCAGGGGTTCGGGTAGCTAAATTTAGCGAGGGGGCACAGCGACCGTACGCTCTAGCTTCACGTGGTAGTGRTTTGGCGGCGGGCGGATGGCGGAGACTTTGATTTGAGGACCTTTAAGAGAGACTTTGAAGTTGGGACCAGAGAGAAWGCAAATGCGCTCTGGCACACATTCGCAGTTTTTGCCCAAAGAGCTTGAAAGTGGAATTGTAGCTCGTGGTCACCGTGGTCTCTGAGYAGTACAGGAAAAGCTGAAAGATCTCAATCTGAAACACGGCAGAATACCGGTTTCYTTTTTGAACRTTGGCCTGAGGCTCCTCATCATTGGTATTCGGCCTATGAGATTAAGACCCAGCATTGAGGCACAGCAGCTTGGGCTGAATCAACGTCAGTCTTATTTTGTGCACCCAGCGCGATGGCTCGTGGAGGCTGRCTCGGGTTGGGGTCCCCGTATGTGTCGGCGCTGTGATTGGTCGTTTATAAATATGCACGTCGATCTTCACGTACTGAGTGTGGACTAGCTCGCACGCAGGGGAATCCATTAGGATTTCCCATGCTGGCATGACCTCAAGACTTTGATCTTCCTCTCGTACAGAATCTATYCTCTTTCTCGTSAAACAAAGATCTCATCTTCAGGCTGTGTTTTCGCCTTCGGCRAGYGAARAAAATCATGGGTCGCCATTCAGTTCTTGCGCCTGTCTTGTTCTCGTTGATAGCCTCRGTGAGTGCTGTCAGTGAGTGTTATTACCCTGGTGGTACGACAATAGATCCGGGYCATGTTCCTTGTAAYCAGACGATATCRGACGCCTCAGCATGTTGCGATCCTCTRGATTCATGCTCGACAAGTGGGATGTGTTTGGGAAGATCAGGATTCATATACCGGGGAAGCTGTACGGATAAAAATTGGGATTCTCCCAACTGCGCGAAACAATTCCAACAATGCGTGAATAGTAAGTCGGACCCTTCCAATGTGAGRTCTAGTAGCAGGCTGACGGATGRAAATAGGACCTGATAATGGAGATCCAATGAACTATTGGGTGGCAATATGGGGCTGTCCAAGTGAGACTGGTACAGGAGGACCAAAGTGGTGCTGCAGCTATGATGCATCAAMCTCCTGCTGCAATGACTCATTCGCACTCGGTGTCACTGGGCCATCATTCAAGCCYGGGTATGATCTTGCCCTATTGAACACCTCGTGGGCGATAGGGAACGCATCTGCATCTGCCTCTGCCACCGCGGGCGCARCGCAAGCGACGGCTTCGTGCTCAAGTTCATCGAACAACGCGACGACTGCGACCTGCAAGAACGACAATCTGGGGACGAAGGTTGGCGTCGGAGTTGGAGTACCTCTCGGCGTCCTGGCCATTGGCCTTCTCAGCTTTTTGTTCTGGAGAGAGACTGGGAAGAGGAAGAACGCGGGCGCCGGTACTGCATAYGCACAGAACGGCCAGATGGTGCAGAACGGCATGAATGGAGCGGCTGGCTCATATTACCAGAATCCCCATCAGAATGGCGGTCCAGTAGCCAGCCACTACACACCGGTATCGACGCACTCACCAGAAACGGCATACGCGACGGCCCAGCAGAAGGCTTTCCCGACCCCGACCTCAAACACGTGGTCTCGGTCTCCCGCTCCAACGTATGAGGCGCCTGCCAATACTCTTCGGCCTACGGAATTGCCCTCTTCTCCTAAACCTAACATGATCTAAGGAAGGAGAAGGACAGGCGCAAGACGCATTTGATGGAAATAGCTCGGATTGAAGCGATGGAGTTGGGGTTTCATGGCCGTTAAAATTGGGTTGGGATGTTGTATATATTGACTAGCACAGAGAAGTCCGTGACTGAAAGCGGTATGATTTGTAATGGATTCTCTTCTGTAGTTTGAATTATGAAGAAACACCAATCAAAGGAACGTTGCCTTTCATCAGATCGTCAGTGGCTGTAGGCTTTCTAGAGATGTACTTAACTGACCTTGACTAGCAATCGGTTTTTCCAGGAATTCCCCCCTTCTATGATTAGGAACAACGAAGCATCAACACCACGTTCAAAAGCGACATCACTCCTATTTCTCACGATGATGCTTCCAGAGCAATCCACTCGCTCGACTTCGAGCTCAAGGGAAACCCTCCCTAAGCACCTTCCACACCAAGCTCCTTGAACCTCTTCAGCATTTCCTTCATCAACTCCTCCAAATCATCCACGACCTGCACCCCCGCCCTCCCACAGACAAGCTGCACATTCCCCCTCTTCCAATACCCCTCGGGACAACACACCACCACCTTCCCCTTCCCTCCGCTGCCTACCACCAACCCCAACTCCAACAACGTGACCGGGGCCTTTGCCTCAGGCCCAAAGTAAACCGCAACGACATCAGCCTTCTCCAGCCCGTCGAGCTCCCAGTTCGTCTGCTCGACGAATTGCGGGGACGAGAGAGTCTCGGACCAGGACGAGTCCCAGTCTGGACGCAGCGGGTTGAGGATCGTGATTGGGAGGTGGGAGAGCGAGGCTGTGAGGAGCGATTGCCAGGTTGGGGGCGGGTGGATGGACCCTGAGAGGAAGAGGGTTCGTGTTGTGAGAGGTTGGAAGGGGGCTGGTGCCTTGACGATGCGGGCTTTGGGGGCGGGCGAGGGGGAGGCCATTCTGGTCGTGATGTAGTCTCTGAGAGGTGGTCTATATATGTTTCGATTATAAATAATGTTTCTTGTTCAAAGTTTCCACGGGTTTGTGATAAGGCTTGGAAACATGGAAAGGGCTAAAGTCCAGACTACGATATCGGCATGCCGAGCCGACCTAGCCCTATTCCAACCACGTGACATCAACACATTCCTCCCTTTGGTGAGTGTAGTTCAGGCTGTGATTGTTACAATGCAAGGCCATGAGCCAAGATAGTTTGGTCTGCTATTTGATGGGAAGGTAAGGGATTGTGGCTTTTGCTTCAAGGGGTCGGTCTAGCTAAAGAATCGAATCAACACCCGACAGTTTTGCAGAAAAACACTTCAAAGGCTCTCTCCGGACGGGGGCATTTTGAAAATTTCTCCCTATCCCGTATTTATAAGGTATCACTCGCCGTTTCCGTATCTCTCACTGTATATATTACTAAGTGGGGGATAATACTAAGCACGGAAATACTATTCGGTTCATTGCACATCCTTACTTGATACAGAATCCTCACGCTCCTTGTCTTCCCTCTCCTCTATAACAGACTTTTCCAGAGTAGCCAGTCCATCATATGGACCCTTGAACGCAAATTCTTTCGGCTCATCATCCCAAAATGCAGCCTTGATCATCGCACCCTCCATTGTAGCATCGAAACAAACCGCAGGATACAGCTTCCCTTTTATATCTCCAAACGCACGACCTATTCATAGTTTTAGCAATACGAAAAGTTGCCTATGTTGTTTTTAGAGATACTTAGTAGACATCTTACCTATAACATTCCCGTTCTTAGTATAAAAGGCAACTCTCTTGCCGAAATTGACTCCGCATCCAATAACATCTCCGATATCAAAAACTTCCCCATATCTAGCCCCAAATGGTTCACCTTCGCCCAAGATCCTGGGTCCCAGCCTAGCATTCGGTTAAGAGAGGCATGCTCTTCACAGAAGCCAACACCGATTATTCTACGAACATTTTATCAGCTCAGTTTTCTTGGTAATGACGAGTCATTGCAAGTAGGAGTTGAYCATACTTGCTATCTCCTGTATGCATGATTTCGACCTCAAAATAGTAAATATCTTTTCCTGGCATTGGGTAGTTTGCGCGAATTACTGCTCGCGGTCGCCCCGTGTCGTCTGGGTCGRTCGGAGCGCCTGTGATCATGGTGAGGTCAATTTCATAGCCAATCYAGYTGTGGCGAAGGAKACTAGAATGCAAGAATAGATAWTYTACATCTAGAATCTGGTCCACCACAAAACAGTTCCCAAGTATCAAGATATTAGTGACTAGGAATTAGTGACTTACTCGCTATTTTCRCCCCTTTCGCACCTGGCTCTAAGTCAATGATAGGCGCCTTGTCTTTAGAATGCCACTGMGAAGGTTTCTTAAGAAACAATCTAGTCTCAAGGGTCCGAGTGAAGTATTTTGACTGCATTGGTTCGTCTCCATAACATTCAGCGGTATATGACGGTGTCCACCCGTCTTCAGCAGCTGTATTTCCGTACACTTGTTCGCTCTCGAAAAGTTCTGAAAGAAGGTCGGAACGGCCAATAGCTACTGCTGCATGAATTGCCAACTCGCAATGGGTTGTATAAGCTTGCAGACCCTGAAGCTGCTTCTTGATTATCTCGAAGATCTCAATACTCCCTTGACGACAAGCCCAGTATAGAGGACCACGTCCGCGCGCATCGAGCGTGGTTGGGTCGGCTTTGTATTCGAGCAGTGTCTCGACGTAGCCTGAATTAGCGGGGTATTCAAAGATGCATCTTGGACATTGGGGTTGGCTCCTTTCTCTAGAAGCGCTTTCACAGCATCGCTCGGGACATTCCATTGTTTGACCGCTACCATGAGAGGTGTATATCCGGCATTGTCCTTCTCGTTGATATCAAAGATCTCCTGCTCTAGTAGGTACTCAACAGTACTCATCGTACCCCAAAGTACTGATTTGGTTAAGATTGACCGATTGTCTTGATCCTTGACTGTAAGGTCCGCGCCTTTCTCTACTAAGGCTCTGAGTATGGATAGACTGTTCTTTCGAACAGCAAGTTGAATCGAAGAACCTTTGCCTGGTGTCTGCAAATTCGGGTCAACATTATGCTTAAGAAGCATCTGAACACAATCCAACTCGCTCTCGCTAATGGCAGCGTTTAGAGCAGAGCCATGAGTTCCTCCTGTATCGTTTACCTCCACCCCCCTTTTTAGTAAAATCTCAATGATTTGCGTATTTTGGACTTGGTCCCTTTCATTTGGATCCGCTCCGGCGTCAAGAAGCAGCTCAACTACTGTCTTATTTCCATCTCGTATTGCAGCAATTAAGGCAGTTCCAAAACGCCCACCAGTCAAATTAGGGTCTGCGTTTCTGTTCAATAGCGCCCTAACTACCTCTTCACGGCCTCTCCACGATGCTATTTGGAGGGCTGAGTGGTAGAAACCGCCAGTCGCGTTAACCTCAGCACCAATCTCGAGGAAAGTCTCAACGGTATCGACATCGCCAAAGCCCGCTGCTCTAATGAGGGGAGTTCCGTAATTCCTGCCGATCTTGTTTAAATATACGCCGGCTCCATTCTTGATTAAGTATTCGAGGACTGGCTTCGATCCTACGAAATGTAAAACGGTATTGCCATTGTCATCCTCGGCCAGAACAGATGCCCCTTTTTCAACCAAGACTTTTAGAATCTCAAGGTTTCTAGAGCTGGCCGCACCAAGGACAGTAGGAAACAGATCTTCGCTCGGTATAACCGAAGTTTCTTCTATRTGTCTTAGGATGAGTCGAAAGGTATCTTCATAGCCATGACGGGCAGCTAGAATAAGTGGCGTGGTACCGTTCTCATCTTTCGCATGAACATTGGCTCCTGCATCCAAGAGCAGCCTCGTTATATCGGGGCTGTCATATGCAGCATGGATCGGGGTCCAACCAATTTCATTTTCCGCATGAATATCGGGGGAGGGTGTCGAAGATAGAAGCGTCTTCACTGCCTCGAGTGAGCCTCTGTAAGCGGCTTGGTATATTGGTGTAGCGTCAGAAAAATCTCTGTGATTGATATCTGATTTTGCGGCCAGTAAAGCTTCAATAACTTCAATAACTTCAAAATTGTTAGATTCAGCTGCGAAGAACAGTGGAGTCCGGCCACGTTCGTCTTCCGCGTCCACAGCCGCACCTGCATTCAGAAGCAAGTCAACAATGGATAAAGGACCGCTAGCTGCGGCGTGTAATAGGGTCTCTTGGTCGCTATTGCGAGGGCTAATATCCCATCGGTTATCTAGAAATAACCGAACAATATTCCTGTGGCGATTCTGTACAGCTAGGTGAAATGGGTGTTCGTCGTCACTTTTAGGTTCGTCTTCTGATTTGTGTTCCATATACGAAGATAACAGCTCTTGCACAATTGCAATATGCCCTATTGAGATTGCCAAAGAGAACGCTGATCCGAGAGGTATCTTGAGCACGTTGCAATTCCTTGACAACCAGTAAATGGCCGTTTTGAGCAGCAGTATGCAACGGGATGGTCCCGCCATCCGTTACACAGGGTATTTCGGCGCCTTGAGAAATTAATATCTTGGTTATGTCGACGTTTCCAACTTTGGCAGCCTTATACAAAGGAGTCCGCTTCCTATCGTTAGAGATATYTACGTTATACTGCGGCCATTGTAGCAAAAGTTTGACAATATTTGTGTGCCCCCGTTTAGTGACCGTATGTAGCGCAGTGTTTCCGTGGTCGTCCCTCGCAACCTGGTCAGTCCTCTTATGAAGCTCTAACACGATTGAGTCGTGACCTTGGGAGGCCGCGTAGAATAAGGCAGTGCACACGTCCGTGGAGGCGCAATCTACACTAGATTTGAGTAGTTCCTTAACGATTCTCAGGTGTCCACCTTGCGCAGCTAGTTGTAATGGGGAGGGAGTCTCGTCAGGGTCGAATCTAAAATCCTCTACGGACGAGAGTTCCTCCACCGAGCTCGTTTCTGTGGGTTGCGGTTGTGATCCAGACTCCAGAAGTTGCTGTAAAATCGTCATATAGCCTTCTCGGGCTGCCAAATGCATTGGTGTGAGGCCAGCGCTATTGGCATAAGCGATATTCTCATGGGCCTTCAACAGAGCTCGGCTAGTTACTGGATGACCAAATTCGACAGCYAGATGGAGAGCYGTGTTTCCATCTGGTGCCGGTTTATCRACCGATCCATTGCATCTAAGAAGAAATTCAACAATGGCACTGAATCCTGATTGCGCGGCGAGCTTGAGTGCATCGTAGCCAGAACCATCAACAGAATTTGGATCTGCTTTCGCGTCAATCACCAAAATTTTGACAACATCTTCCTGGCCAGTAGTCGCAGCGAGATGAAGCGCCGTCGAGCCATCCRATGTCCTTACATCTGGGTCGACCATCTTCTCTAGTATTGTTRAAAGAATTTCTCTGGATCCTCTGGCTGCTGCTTGATGAACCGGCATGTACCCGTGATTATCTAGCCTCTCCATAGCAAAGTCCCTCTGAAGCAATTCTTTGACAGAACCCAGGCATTCGCTCTGAACAGCTAGGCCGAGAGCAGATTCAGATTCAGCACCTTCGTCCACAAGAACCTTGACAATATCTTCATGGCCATACTTTGAGGCCAAATCGAGAGCGAGTTGACGCTTTTGTTTTGAATTGTCGTCGCTTCTCACCTTGATGACTTGTTCTTTGACAAATYCAATGAATCCAAAGCGGCAAGAAATCTGAAATGGGGTATCCAGGGTCTCATGGTCAAGGACATCAGTTCCTATTCGCTGTAGATATAGCTTGGACCAAGCCACAATAAAGTCATTGTTGTCCATGAGTTGAGAAACTCTACCGATAGCTGTGGGATCTGAGYAGGTTTCTCGGAAATGTAAGGGCCAATAGAGTGTGGCATAATCCAGGAGACTAAACTCAGCTCCAAGAGATGATTCCGTTCGTCCTAGATCCAAATCAAGATTCAATACTACTTCAAGGTAGTCTAAACACATCGAAAGTATGGTGAAATGGCCAGTTGCTTCCAAATGCTTGCTCATGCCATGTTCAACTAGGTAGTTCCGAAGGGATCGGTGCAGGGGGTAAATCTCAYCATCTACCACTTTAATTAGGGATCCGAAGACCAAATCTAGGTCTTTGATAATGTTCGAAGAGATGTTATTTTTCAGGTACGTCCACTTTGCGCTGTATGGGGGAACAGCATCGTCAGAGGATGAGCGTGGTGGTGTGGTTTTTAGCTCTTCAAGCGCTACAACCAYAGCCAACTCGTCTTGTTTAAGCGGCCGTATAGCATGGACAAYCCACTGTAACCCACAATCAACTGCTGTATCTTTATGATCATGACTAGCTTGGTTCAGACTCTGGCTGTAAGTTTCTTCCAGGGAGTACGAAATCTGAGCCATYCGTTGTTTAATGGCACTCTTGGTTGAACGGAGACCTGGCACTCTTAAGAGATCCATTCTCCTCATTGCTAAAAGAAAGGTTGTTGGCATGGTGCATAGTTGATCCACAAGGCCTTTCTCGTAGTCATTCCAGATAGGCTCGTCGGCAATCAGGCGGGCTACGCTAGCTTGAGCGAATTGCCTAATGATTGYTGTTTTCCATACATCATTYGATAAACAGATGTTTTCATAGCATTYAGAATCATTTTCACAGCYGTGTARATCTTCTCCGGTGACTATCACCTTYAGTGATCCGTTGGCTGACTCCGTCAGCTTTTCTAGTCGTCCAAGAATAACTTCAAGCGACACCTCACACTCCTGRGTAGAGTGGATAATGCAAATSACAGAAGTTCYGAGGCTGCTTTCAAGTAAAGAACAAAGTAGAGYGTACAATGTTTGCTCTGTGAGAACTTTYGATTCGGCCAGTGTCGCACAGAGCTTGGCTATGTGCCGAAAGAGGCTCGGCTGATGAGAGAGTAATTGGCGGCATAAGGACAAGAACAAACTTGCCAGTGTTCGTGCTTGAACAAACTGCTTATTGAAGGTATAGCTTACGACAATCGACTTACGCCTGCCCGGTAGATCTAACGTCGTCCTCAGCAGGTGTGATGTAACGACYGTAGTCCCTGAGCCGGGAGGCCCACAGACGCGTAAGAAACCTTTATAGTTCGTGGTCCAGTCCTTGAAAGCGCTGTGGTCYGAAATCCAGATCATCGAGCCAGYTGCTGCTGTCGAAAACCTCATTCTATGCGTTGCTGGGTCGATGCGGATCAATTCTTGGAGGAAGGTAGAAAGCTTGGCATGGTTGACTATTGTATTTGCTATTAGTCCGGGCTCAATTGAAACTAGACAAGYATACCTTGAGATTCGGCCGATATTAAACGGTCGATTTTTTGACAGAGAGCCTCTATCTCTGGGTCCCCAGCCACAAATCTCCAAAGTTCTACGTGATTGCATGGTAATCCRATGTTTTTGTYACTYTGATGATCGATTACTGATGAATCGTGGTCAACAATCTAATCATGCTTACTTAGTTTTGAACGATGCGGGCTATTTTAAATTTATGAAAGACACCTACTAAAGAACCTGAAAGCCCCATCCCCTTCTTCTCGAATACGCAGATAGCTTTATAAACGCACGATATCGTCCCAAAGTCGTTACTGAGACTATCAAGTGCCCCTGGGAGATCTTGCAGGATCTCTAATGGGCTCAAACAACCCAGATGTGATATGGATAACAAACGGAGGACTTGGTTTTCCCAGGCCAGAGTGCCTCGGGTCCTGTGAGGTGTTCCATAGAAGACCTATAGTCTGAGGCATTAGTGCTCTCTAAACTAAAAGAAACTATTAATATATCTTATCATCATACCAATACTGCAGTGCTTGTAGCAATCATTTGATAGCTTGATTCTTCCGACGCAATAACGAGTGCCTAATTATTTGAGCATTTGGGAGGGCTAGTTTGTTCGAGGCAATCGTCTACTCGGAGCCATGCCTACCTTTTTGACCAACGAACCGCCAAGATTATGTGCTAGAAAGACCAATGGCAAAGCTCCCGTCTATGGCCAATTAAGCTGAGGGTATCAGTCAAATAGGTGTAGCTTACTTCTGCTCTTCTACGCATGAGCTGACTCAGCAGTGCACGTGCTCTTTCCCTCAGGATTCCGTGGCCTAGAACCGTCTTGCTTGACTTGTCAAGAAACTTGAATTCGTCTATGACCGCATGGGGGAATCTCTKGGAAAAGAAGCTTTTCGCCTGAGACYCATCGCCTTCGAGTYCCAAATCTGTGATGCCGTCTACCAAGACGAGACTTGGAGATCAAATATTAACAGGGGATCAGGCACGAGAAGCCAAGAGAAGACACGTACTGGAATGTAGGATTCATTTTAATACCGAAGACAATTWTYTGGAATAATCATATGATTAGAGGATTTCAAAGGAGCCAGAGGGGCCAACGAAGCGTTTGTAKCTCGGAAAAGACAAACAGAAGCAGAAGAATCCCGAATATCACGAGAAAGCGACGGGCACCGGACTCACTTTTCGAAGTTCAAGCTTCGGACGTGGGTGGGTGCTTGAGGTTGCTYAGCTGCAGTRCTACAGGCGTCAAGCTTCTGGTGGTGTGATTTGAGTTTACTGCACCTGCAGGTGGTGGGTCGCAACGTGAAAGTTGGCATAGGCACCTGCTTATCTCCCACCGTAATATCTGCATATTTACGATTTTSCTTTAATGYATGGGGTATGGTAATTACGAGTGATGGTATAACCAATGTAAAGACTCGTTTGATTATGGCGCAGCATCTCCACACCTCCTACATCCTGCCCCAAATCYGTGAATGGCTGCGTCCCCGTTTTAGCTTTCGGCATTTAACACTGTGGCTATTACGACAGCAGCCTGCTCCTCCAGSTCCAGTGCCGCCATATTCGTCAAATCGACCTTCTTTGGGTCGAGGGTGCCCACCCTCAATTCCGTTGCATCGACATCAGGATCGATCTTTACCGGATCAACTTCGTCCTTTTTCTCYAGCCCAAACAGCGTTTTGATCTCGCTGACAAAGTCGACATCCGTTCGTACCTTGATGGTAAAGCTGAATGGAACATCGTCCTGGCGTCGAAGTAGGACGGTKGTCCGGCAGAAGCTGGGAATGCCATCCTTCTTGTCTTGATTCTCTTCCAACGACCATACCACCGCATTATCATCGCCATATTCTCGGAATAACTTTTCATACCCGTCAACCTCGCCGAGTGCTCACGGGATACCTTCTTGTTCATCTCCCAGGTATAGCCGGCATTGCCTCCAACCGTGGGAATTCCAGCATTCAATCCAATATTTCCACTCTGCTTGATGTCTTTGACCGTGGTCGTCTTATTAAGAATGAAAGATCCTTCGGGCGCAATTCGATAGACTTCTGGATCAAGTTTGGAATCTTTCTGTGAGTCTTCGAATGTGAGAGTGATGCTGGCGCGGATAAACCTTCGCGAGCTGTTGTTACTCACAAACCGAAATTCGAATACCAAAAGAGTGGCAGGATCATCGTTCATAGTGTCCATTGAACCGTGACTTATGCCGACCATTGTCGCTCTTGCAATGAGTGCATCTCCACGGTCGATTAGCAGGCGGCGAGATGTCTCGCCGGGTTTGTTCTTGGTGCGGAAACCAGTTCCTGGATCTCCTTGCGGTAGGAGGTAGATATCGATGTCTTCCATTGTATTTTGATGTTGAACTTGAAGATGAAAAACTTTAGGAGCAAAACTTTAGTAAACACTAAACACCGTTCGTAGCGAAAAATCAGGCGCGAAATCCAGCCGCCTTTATAGCTAGGTACCCTTCCTTCTAGGGACTACAATGGGCTCCTCATTGGTAACTTCAAGCCTCGAGGCTCCATAAAACTTATCAGTAATTTTTTGTATTTCTGTGAGGCTTTCAGGCATCGGCTACATACGAACTGTCTCGAATGTGTAGAATTACTGTAAAACATATACGTAAGCTGACCTCTTTTTAACATCGATAGATAATTTGCGAAATGGGCTACACCGATGGCTTGACATGCCCCCATCCTATCTCCCTAATGCATTGATCCTTGCATGAGGCTGTGCTGAAGATATTGGAAAAACGACAGATAGGGAAAGTAGTAATGCAGTGCACCCCCAAATCATCCGCACAGCGGGTCGCACCAACCGCCCACCCACATCTTTCGCCCCCATCTCGTTGCAAGCTTTTCATATCCGCTTACCCGGCGCTCTTTCCCCAATACAGATTGCTTGTCTCATCTTCTAAGCCTCACATCCGTACAAAGCCACGTAAGTCACGGGCTCCTGGCTGCATTTGTTCTCCAATACAAATATTCGATTGTGTTTTCGCACCGAAAATAAGCATTTTCGCCCGTCTGTTGACCCTACACCTTCCTTTCTAACGGCGATCGAATTAAGATGGGGCCACCTCTRGATAAATGGGGTGACAAAGAAGACAAAACAGAGAAGGCCGACTGGGGAATGAAGGGAGACAAAAATGACGAGAAAGATGTCGCAACGAAACGAAGGTTACCCCGTAGGCCCCGCAGGGACGAGCCTAAAATTGATGCGAAAGCGATCCTGAACGAAGCGAAAAAGTTGGATTTTAAGCAGAGGGAAGATGCTGAACGATTTAAGAACCATTACAAGGGAGACTTCGATAGGTGGACGTCTGGTGATCGCCCTAACGAACGCAGCTCTAATATTCTTCATGCCCTAGCAACAAGTAAGGACTGGCCGCAGGAGAAAATGAAGCCGTTCCTTGGCTGGCTCCTTAAAGATTTCCATCGCCTCCTAGAAAAGACGGACTCATCTGACTCCAGTCCTCTCGATTTGGCTCTTAAAGAGGAAACTGAGCGCGCCGATGCGTTCGTGACAACGATCTTATCTTTTCCGGGGCTAAAGAAYCTTGGAAAAATCTTGGATCTTACTAACGCGAAATCCGAAACTCCTCTTCATGTCGCGATTACGATGTACTACGCTGATCTTGAAATGATGGTCAATAAGTGCAGGAAGTCTCAAGATGTCTTCACCAAAGGCGACCGAGATGGMAACACCCCACTTCATCTTGCGATGATGGTTGAACCTGATCGGCAAGAGCTAGAACAAAGTCTGAAAAAGCATCTCTTSTTCAGCGAAAAGGATTCAGTTCGTGGGACAACGCCCGGGATATCTCGATCCGCTACCTCAAATYTACCCGCAAATGGGGACGTAGAGGGCCAGACTGACCAAATAAGCTTCTTTCTCGGAATAGTCAAGCTCTTAATATCGGCGCGTCCTGAGGCATTGGCACTTCGTAATGGATCTGGAAGAACCCCTTACCAAGAACGGGAATATCAACTGCGCGACTCAGAAATAGTCAAGGAGGTTATAAATGATGTCAAGTCGAAAAACGGCAAAATTGCCCACTCAAATCTAGAATCAACAGCATTTCGCAGCCTCTTCGTAGAGGATAGGATTGCGTCATCCATTAGAAGTTACTGCGTTAGCGAGGGCAAAATGTCCCGTGAAACGACTATGACATGCCTCTATCARCCAGGGAAAGGTATGTTTTTTAATGGCTCATCAGTGACTTCRGCTAACAAGATTCCAGAGCGCCATATTGAGTTTGATCTAGCGGGACTTCCTAATCCGACAATTGCCCACGCATACCTTGATCGCTTGGCAAACCATCTTAAGTTTGAGAGTATTCTAAAATACGTCGCGCTGCCRAGGCTTACCATTGAGTCCTCTAAGCGACAAGAACGATCGAAAAGGTTGATCACTCTCTGTACAAGTTTGTTTCATTTTGCGAAGACACTTGGCTAATTCTAGGATATKAAGTAGTCATGCAAAGCCAGCGCGRAAAGGTCTTACAGACTTGAAGGTGATTTTTGACTGGCTGCGCAGCAAAGACGTTCAAAAGATCGTCAAAGTGATCGTGATCGATGATACAACCCCATCTCATCCCGATTCGATTATCGAAGAGGCGCTGAGGAATTTTGAAGTTGAAGAATGGGACTGGAAGAAGATGGACCTTTGCAGCGAAGTGATATGCAATTCATCTAGTTCTGTGAGAGAAATCTCTCTCTACTCTTCAGGTAACAATGCTGTCTTGATGGGTTGGGCGAGCCCTGAGGGACTCRTAGATCGTACAAAGTTTCCTAAGGTAAATCTCCTCACAGCRGACTTCYAYGTCTCTCTAGCGTTTRRCYGGCACRCATTAACAAGGTRCTCTAGCTCAAGACTGTTAATCTTTTCATTCGTGAAGTAATTTAAGAGGAGCCCCCACTCTCATTGTAATCCCCAGCGCTAAACATGCCACAGGGTCAGGAGGATGAGGAGAGGYTGAAAAGGAATCTTGCCACATTCCARAAAGCAATGGAGTCCTCAACCCTCGCACGACTGRAACAGAACATTGCTACATTCCAAGAAGCAATGGAACCTATGACTACAGAAAAGCGGAAAGATGTTCTTGATATATTCCAAAAGGGACTCGAATTTGTGGCASATAAGAACCAACCTATAGTTGTTAAACCGGTCGTAGATAACATGCCCGTCAGCTATGCATCTGAAATTCGGGTCATGATACAATCGTAAGYTCCTAGCTCGACTCTTTTCAAACGGCTCTAATTCTAACTCTCTGTAGTGAAGATCCATGGATTAGTTGTATGAAGAATTTCGCCACATTTCTCCGGAATATTGATGCCTCCGAGAAGAAKAACTGCGCCGTYAAGATTGCAATTATAGATGACGGGGCTGATGCTGCCCTAGAGGCTCTCGCTGGTAGGATCGAAGGTGGCAAATCTTTCTCTCCKTACCCAAACTCTACGGACTTGATGAATGCATATTTCGCCCCATCGGGCAAGCACGGCACCCGGATGGCAACCTTGGTGTCACAGATATGCCCCGACCCTCGCTTGTATGTGGCTCGGTTAGAAGAGCATATGCAAACCGATGGTGACGGCAGRCGACAAATCACCGCGAAGTCTGCAGCAGAGGTAATTTCTTAACACTCATTAGCTAGAARGATTGGTACTRACCTCTGAATAGGCTGTTAACTGGGCCGTTGATTGCGGCGTGGACATAATCTCTATGAGTTGGACTATCGAGACTGACGATCAATTCACCCCGGAYATGACAAATCTCAAAAATGCAATTTCGAAAGCAGAGAAAGAAAGCATCTTAATGTTCTGCTCAGCRAGCGACCAAGGTGGYAATTCTAAAGACGGATGCTATCCTGGAGACTGGGGMAATAGCTGCAAAATCGGTGCTGCGGACAGCAATGGGAAAAGGCTTGCATGGGTCCATGAACAGACCATCGACTTTTTGCTTCCTGGGAAGAACATTCCGTTCATGCATAGCGATGGTACAGCCCTCTCCTATGAATCTGGGAGTTCTATAGCCACGGCAGCTGCATCTGGCATGGCTGGCTTGCTCCTCTTCTGCAGTCGACTTCTTGGGGACACCGGAAAGAGTTACTTCAGGATCAAAGAAAACATGTCSGCAGCCTTTAAAACAATGTCGTTGGGTTCAGATCGCCAGTTCCCGCACGTAGACGTATTTTTCGAGAGTTATTTCAAGGAATATCTCCTTTCTGATGTGCCGGAGGCTGAGAGATCGAAGAGGAAGATTTCAACAAAAGTTCAGGATGAGGATTGGAATGAGACATCGAAGGGTGCTTTGGAGAAGTTGATTGAGAGAATTAAGGTATGCCTGAGAATATKTCAAAGAAGAGGAAGAAAAAGAGAATGGTTTGAGAAGGKTTGCTAACAMACTAACAGCAAAARAACCCGGTCAAATAGGCGTATTAAGTAGCTACGGATATCTGCATAGGAACCATGTCATGGGCGGGGTTGTCTAGCTAGGAGGGGAGAAGTAGTAAAGGTTTAAATATACGGCAAATATCTTAATCCACCTATTTTAATTCGTAAATATTTTAATTCATTTTTTTTCGTGCTATAATATCTTAATCCACCTTATTTCTAAGATTTTTTTAAGTTCTTATATAAAATATATATATATATATATATATGATTTTTAACTAGTTTTATATATTGCTATTTGTAGATTTACTCTATTACAATATTTTAATACAAAACTTAAAAAATGAAGCTATTCCCAGTTTTTATATAACCAAATACATGATATATAGATTGCGAATAGCTTTATTTTGAATATATAAATAAGATTTATAAACAAAATTTATAAATAAGATTTATAGTTTAATTTAGCTTTTGCATTAGACTTTGAATAAAGCTGCTTATATGCCAGATTTTATTATAAAAATAAAGTAAGATATTATAATATAAAAAAAGGTAAATTAAAATATTTACAAATTAAAATGGGCAAATTAAAATATTTGCCGTTAAATATAARTAYCGGTAAGCCCAAGACTCTACGTCAGGCTTATGCTTTGTCTGAAGGCGTATCAAAAAAGGATCGAGCTTGATCTTTGAGAACGAATTAACTTAATGGTAAATGTCTGAGACCAACTGCATATATTGTGACGGGGT
>QYSG01017879.1:1133-11253 GCA_003988875.1 Lachnum nothofagi
CTCCAAGAGGGTGCTGGTGATCGTCGATGAATTGTGAGCGAAATGGAGAGCTCTCGAGCCATCGGGAGCCTCCTTCTCAACATCTGCCCTGCTGCGTCTTYTAGTAGTATCGTTAGGGTCTATGTCTAATCCCAACAGAAGGCGGACTAATYCATCATCATCTTCCTTGRTCGCGACATGAAGAGGTGTAAGATCATCTGAGTTGACTAGGTTGGGGTCAGCCCCCGACCTTAAAAGGATGCCAGCTATCTCAGTTCGRCCTAATCGGACAGCAATATGAAGTGYAGTCTCTTTCCRATTGTCAATGGCGTTAATTCTTCCCMCTTTGTTGAGAAGCAACTGGACGATGTCGATATCACCTTCTTCCACAGCAGCATGAAGCGGGATGTCCTGGCTGCCATCGGCCAGGTCGAGGGTCCACCCGCTGTCGATGAGGAAGTTGACCAAATTTGCCTTCATCGTCTTTGCTTGGTGATTTGCAATCGCTAATACAAGTAATTTTGGTGGAGGGCGCCATGGCTGATCCAGCAGAACGTGATCTGTCTCCCATGCCAGCAACTCTTTGAAAGTATCGAGCTGGCAACTGTTCGCGGCAACTTCGAGGGCCGTCCTATCATGATAGTCTATTCGTCTGACATCCTCATCGTCGGCGTTGCGGAGCAGCTCACGAAGGCAGAGCTTGTAGCCGAGCCTAGTAGCATAGTGAATAGAGGTCTCCTTGCCATCCCACTGAGAGGTCACTCCCTCATTTGTGAGGTATGAAACAATATCCACAAAATTTTCCCGGATTGCACCATCCAAAAGTCTATTGTACTCGTTATCCGAGAGCTTGGCGGGAATGTTATTAGCCACCAGGAACTTGACAATATCTAAGTGGCCTCTCTCGACGGCATGCCGTATATACTCTCGATCTCCTTCGGCGTCGCGTTTTATCTTGGAGAGGAGGAACTTAATGACTTTGTATTTCCCAAAGCTAATAGCATCAATCAGAGAGCTCTCAAGACAATCATTCAAGGTTTTCTCTGTGAAGTCCGTGCTCTTGGGGTTCTCGATCTTGACGGCCAGTTTCTCCAATTCCGCGACCAGACAACAAACCACATCGTAATGGCCATTCTTAGCGGCGAGCGCGAGGGGTGTTTTCATTACCAAGTCAGAGCCTACAGTGACGTCTACCCCAGCTTTAATAAGCCTCTCCACGATCGCGAGATGACCAGATTGAGCAGCCAACTGAATTGGAGAGATAGAATCCCCGTTTGCTAGGTGCAGTTGATCSTCTGGTGAGTTGTCAAGCACAAGCTCAAATGCATCCATCGACCCTGCCACACATGTGAGTTGGAGTGGCGACATATCAGATTTATTTGTAGACTTCATTAGCAACTTGAATGTGTCGTCTCGAAGCTTCTTCATAACTAGTAACGTATCCACGTCACCTAATTGCGAGGCAAGGTGCACTACTGTATTCTTCCATCTATCGAGGACTTTCATACTGTATCCACTGGAAAGTAGGGCCTCAAACGTCGCGGTGTGCCCATTCAAAGCGGCTAAAAGAAGCGGAGAGTCCAGATCTTCGTCTGCATTTGGTCTTTCAATTCCAGAGTCGTGTATTCTAGCAAGTAAGAGCTCGATAACAGCGGTCTGTCCGTACTCCGCAGCAGCTCGAAGAGCGTCTACGATAGCACTCTCCTCAGCGACTTTCAAGACGTCTTCAAGAATTTCTGCGTTGCCAGTACGTGCCGAAATGGTAGCCGCTTTCGAAGCCCGCTCTTGGATAGTACTTGTCTCATCTTGAAGAATATGGTGCACTATACGGCCGAATCCAAGCTGGCTTGCCAGAAAGAGAGGGTCACCTGTGAGGTCTTCTATCCATCCAAAGGCCTGCGTGCACTTTTCCACCCACTTCATGAGGCCCGCGGTATTAGCCGTTATGAACTGAGTGACCTTCTCATCTAATGACTGTTCTTTCTTTCGCTCTGGAGACAGTTCCTTTTTCTCAACTGAGGACAGCTCTTCTTTTYCTTCTGGAGACTGTTGGCTTTTCTCCCCTAGGGCCAGCTCTTGCTTTTCGTCTAGAAGTTGTTCGCCTTTTTCGTCTGGGGACAGTCTTTCTTTTTCCTCCCGGTGCAATGTCTTCCTTTCTTCTTCCTCAGCAAATGACGAATCTTCATCCTGTTCCTTGATCAAACTAGTCTCTATTGCGAGCTTGTAATGCTCCGGCCAGTATAAATCGGCGTATCTGAGAAATCCTGTCGCAACACCGATGTGAGGCTGTTGTAAGCTATCGTACTCTATCGAAACCTTAGGTTTATACTCAGAGCACAGAGAGAGATACGAAAGACACCACTCCGTTATTGAGGCGTGGAAGTTTGGTATTATAAGTTTTTTGTGTTCCTTTAGATAGTCGTGAAATGTGTGGTGGGCAAAGTAGACTCGGTCGTCCACGATCTTTACCGTGGTTTCGAGCAACCCACCGAGGTCTCTCATGAGATCCCAAGAAACCTTCTGAATGATGACGTCAAATGTCAGCTGTTGGCCTAGTTTGACGGCCAAAGGATCGGGCTTTAGCGTGAGGGCTACAGCGAGCTCCGAGACAGTGAGGGGTCTGACAGCATGAAAGATCCAGTTAAGTGCCAGTTTTGCCGACTCAACATTATCCAGACCCCCCACCATTGTGTTGAAAACTGTCTTCTCCGAAAGGGTAGGACTCATGAGCTGCTCTTTCAGAGCATCTTTTGTCGAGGGAATCTTGCTATGAGCCAGGACATCTAGRTTTAGCTTGATAAAGAGGTACGTGTACTCCCCGCTGCACAATTTCTCGACGATAGCTTCTTGTGAATCCTTCCAGACAGGTCTCTCGTCAACGATTTGCAACGCCCTCTCCTCAGCTATAGAGCGTACAACATTTCTCCATCCGGCATCTTTGAGAAGTATGCTGTAGTATGAAACGTCTTCTGGCATCTCCAAAGCCGTCGAACTCGTCATGATAGTCTTCAAGGATATTGTCATGGATGAAATAGTAGCGAGCAGTCCTACTTTCGCCGCAATCGGCTGTAGGCATTGGTCGACCGCGTTCAAGATAAGGAATATGCGGGAATGCCTTGAGATTGTCAAAAGGTAGCGAAATACAGCCCARAGCTGTCCACACGGGWTGGATGGGTCATTTGACAATAACGTTGCCATCCCTTCCACTCGCTTATAAAAACCAGGCCTTAGTGTCAGCAATTGGCGGATCATGGAAACAACGAAGCTTCGCTCGGAGTTTCGTCGTATGTCCCAGCGATAAAAGCCGTAGCTCAGGAACAAGGTTTCAGAACCACGATACTGAGCCAAGAGCATATGCAGAATGTGAGACGATAGATATGCCCCCCCAGAGCCGTTAGGGCCCATTATATTTAGCACTGATGASCTTTTGTAATCCAACAGCCATGATTTGTAGGATGGGTGAGTCTCCAGCCAGGTCATGAACTTGGGCAGAACCGTGACCGCATTCAGGCGATTGATTGACGCGTCTGGCCGAGAAAGACGGCCAATGAAATCTTGATAGTCAAATTTCAACCCTGATACAGAAAGATTTGGTTATCATTGGTTGAGTCCATAATTTCCATAATTTTAGATTGTGCACTCACGAGTAGAACTCCTTCGCAGGGCAGGCCTCATATCTAGAAAGACTTGGCCCAGCCTTGACTCATCATCTTGGAAGTTCCAGGGATCCTTGTCTRAATCCTAGTTRGGAGCAGATCTTGTAAATATTGTATTTCTATCTRAGCGTACGCGGATCGATACGTAAATACTTACATATTGTGACTCAAGCTCTCCGCCATAAGATTTGATTTCGAAGGCATGTGAAATAGCCAAGAASTCGACTTGGATGCGGGCGAGTGCCTTTGGTAATATGCTGACAAGGACGGAAAGATTGTATGGAAGCAGCTGGTTGGTCGCGAGTAAACGTAGCACAAAATGCTCCCACTGGCGTTGGCTGGTGTATGATGGTGACTCGATGAAGTACTTGGCTGATATTAGTGGTTGTGGCGCAAGTTAGAATCCGAATGAGTACCAGTCCTACGGTCTTGAATGTTATCCATAAGTGGCGATGATCTTCCGAAGCAATAAGAAGGATCTGTCATGGGAAGTTAGGCAACGTCACCTGGTCCTGGCAGAGGTGGGTTACCTGCTTGACAAGCGCAGCACCCGTGTTATGAGCTACAAAGATAATCCTCTCAGGCTCCGTTTCGTTCTTGAATCTTGGTCAGCTGATATGTAGGATTGCGCGAATCACGGTCTGGGACATGAATGACGTACTGCGGATTGTTGTAAGTGCTTGATGATAGATTTGGCCTTATCGCGAGCATAACCATCGCGGAGGAAATCACCGTGTTCGTAGAAGAAGTCGAAATCCTTCACGTCAGCTTCGGGGAAGTGTTCGCAGAAGAGCTGTGTTCGGGCTTTTCTCTGGGCTACTTTGGACTCGCCACGTTCGTCGATACCATGTACAAGCACGATGCTGGTAAGTCTCCGATTAGTGGTGTAGAACTACTTAAGATCTAGGCTATGAAATTCTTACAGAAACATATTGACGTTTAGAATATTCTAGCAGTCTTCTAAACGACAGATAAGTGGATTCTTTGGCTCAACGAGAGCAAGGCGAGCTCATGATCCGGAAGCCCCACAAGGCTGTTATATATAACCTGGATACGCACTGTCCGATTCCAATCTACTTGACGTTACRCTRGATAGGTGAGGTCGGCGCAATAGTATCTAGTAGCTTTGAGTACTCTGCAAACCCACCCCTAAACAGCTCAACAAAATTGGTTAGCGGTTCAAACTCACCTATGGAAGAAGTTCACGATGTTTGACGTAATAAATCAGATTGGAGTTTCCCCGCGTGAGGCTTGATATCACAATACTATAATGAGAAAATTGCCCGAAACTCTGACTCAGCTCCCAATGCCACGTCTAACCGGAAGGCCCCTAGCAAAAGCGTTGCCCGAGACACATTCGTGCAACCACACAAGTCCACCAAAKTCGCATAGATCGGAATTACAGTACACCATCTCACCTGCACATCTCACCTACATGTTGYTGACACAATATAGGCAGACGTGGGTGCGACGCTGAACCGTGTCAGCTGAATCATGCTTGCTTTTCCTCAGCTGCGGTTAGGACAGCTTCTGCTGCTTTTGACACAGCCTCCAACGCCTCTTGTGCAGCTTCTGCCGCTACCTGTGCAGTTTTTGAAGCAACTTTTGAGGCCTCTGCTGCTTTTAGCACTAGATTCAATGCTAATTCTACTACCCTTGGCAGGGTGCCTGGAATAAGTGCAACACCGTCTATCGTTCGCGTAGTCGGTGCAGCTGCGAGAGCAACGGAGTTGGGAATGTCGTCCTCACCGCTTCTATCTATTGTCTCAATGGGAGCGGTAGGGCTTAGAGGCTCCTTCAGCACGGTAGTGCCCGTTGTATGCATAGCCGCCGGAGCGGCTGCGTTCGCTGGAACAATTCCAGTGGCGAGAGGGTTGAGAGGGTCCTCTGCCGAATTGTTGATTTTGAAGTACTCATTGATTGGGAGCTTTTCCATGTTCAGAAGGTCATTCTCGTTAATTCCGGTAACGCTTGAATTTTTCATCTGCGCTTTGCTGGGCGTAAAAGTGACGGGGTCGATGACCTTGTCCTTGTCGGTGGTAATACGTAAAGAGCGAAGCACAGCTGAGTGTATGTCAACCTTGCTCGTTACTCGCAGCTTTGCATAGAATGGACCACTGTGGCTTCGTTTCAGAAGCACCGAGGTCTGCAAGAAGGAGGGGACGCCGGCAGCCTCGTCAAGGTTCTCCTCCATTGACCAAGTCACCGAATTTTCCCTAGTTTGGCCCTTGCTAGAACCTGGCATTCCTGTCAGCGTAGCTTTGAATTTGGGATGCTTCGTCTGCTCCGCATCCCAGTGCACGCTCGGGCCACCGCTAAYCACAGGGCCGCTGGCTTTRATATCGAGCGAGGCACCATATTTCGTGGTTCTGTCATATGTCGTCTTATCTAGCCAATGCATCCGATCGGGCGCCAGCTCAACCACGATGGGATTGCGCTTATTATTTCCGTCCTTGTCGAAGAATTCGAGTGTCACAGTAACCGATTGATACCGGCGCTCCTGCGTCTTGCTCTGGAAGCGCAACTCAAACACCAGGAGGGTTGCCTCGCTGTTTTCTTTCTCATGGAGCATTTTGCCGTGATGCACCTCAACCAGACTGATCCTCATAGTCAGTGGGGACGACTCATTTGGGCTTCGCACGAAAACCGATCGGAAGTCTTCTCCTGCCTCATTGCGAAGGYGGAAATTATTAACATCTTGCTCTYCGGCAATCAAGTCAAAAGTCCAGTCGTCCATCTCAAGTCTTAATGCGTATGCTTTGGAAGTGCCGTTAGTTGTTGTGCGTATKGCCAGATCGAAAGTCTGTTGCCAGGTTGAGCAATGCTTTAGCCAGGTAGCAACCTCGTTTTATAAACGAGGTCTTACCCGGGTAAGATATACCAGGGGGTGGCCTGGGATGAGAGTCCATGGAGCTAAAGATCCAGCCGCTTCTCGAGGTGCGTGGCGGGGGGCGTAATGGGCATTTATCCGCTGCATGAGTGCATGTGTGTATTGTATGCAGTGCTACCACACTCAGATCAATAGCCAGAGCGACTTTTATTCATATTCCCTSTACAGTATGTTCCTAGCTAGCTTCTTCCAAGTTAAGGAGGCATGGCCTACCATCACCAACTGCGAAAATCACAACTTATAAAATTCTTGTCAATCTCTGCCCTGACCAGCATAATTATCTGCAATTAGATAATTTAACGGTTCATGTCGATTTCCCCAAAAAACAATTTGGCTCCAAAATAGCTAATATGCCTGCCCAACGGCCGAGACCCACCAGGTCAAATAGAGTGGTATTGGAGGAGACTTCTGTCGACGATGTYCTGAAAGACGCAGAAGACGTTAAATTTGGTGACAAAAACGCCCTGAAAGCCTTTGAAGACAATCACCACGCCCGACTATGGAAAGGTGGTGAAGRTGGCCAAGGTTCCTCTGCACAGGCCGAAGATGAGGTCCTCCACGTAATTGCTGAAAAGAGCAAGCCACTCAACAAGCATAAAGCTTTTCTTGAGTGGGCGATACAGGCTCACACACCATTACTCAAGTGTAAGTCCATGAATGGAGGTGGAGAAACACCATTTCATCGAGCCATTAGAAAGAAAAACCACGAATTTGTTCAGATTGTGCTGGACAACGTCGATGCGGAAGTGTTATTAAAGCATTCCACTGATCTTGGGGAGAGCTGTCTTCATTATGCAATCAGGCATTTGAGCCCATTTACCGAGTCAATCATATCCATGGCTTCAGAATTCTTGAAAAAAACAACTGATCGAATTAACATCGATGGCATCAACCCAACCAAGAGTTATTATCTACCATTTGCGAAACTTGATGTGTTCAAGGCGGTAACCATGGCCAATATGTATAAAAAGATGACACCGCTCCATATGGCCGTTTTCATAGATGATGATGATCCCGATAGCAACAGCGCGACAAGCGCGGCCCAAGGTACGTCCCAGCCAGCTATCCAGTGTCAATAATTAATCTCTATATGTAAGGCGGTTCCTTAGCCAAACTACCCAATCCAAAGCATGAGAACAGTGGAAAAACCAATACAGCCGTCCATACACCCGAAAAGAGCCAGGCAAATGTCAAGGCCCGCCGACCAAGTATAGCCCCCGAAGAGTCCAAGACTATCCAGGAGATCCGCGTACCGATGGATGACATAGCTTCTTTTAAAAAAGCTAGGGTCTTTGACCGCCAACGAATTGTCAAGCAGCTGATTGAGGCGGCCCCTCGAGTGTTGGTAGATTGCGAGGATGATTATTCTGATACTCCATTCCGAGCACGATTGGATAATAAGTTAAATGGAACTGAGGATGTGAAGCCAAGCAATACTGCCGAAAATGAGGGAGACGAAAACCTTCGCCATAATACAATCGAGRATGATCCGATCTTACTTTACATGAGGAAGTATATCATCGAGAAATTTACTCGAAGAGATGCCATGACGGCCCTCTATCGGGTCGGGGACGGTAAGACTGAATCTACTYCTCAACGGCAATGGAAACTGATACGACGTTTGTCGAGAGTAGAACGGGTGTTAGAGTTTGATCTTACTGGTTTACCACACTCGACCATTAATACGGACTTTCTGAAAGGCCTTGGAAAGGTGCTGCGATTCGAAGGCCTGCTGAAATATGTTGCTCTCCCTTCATTGACAGTCGAAGATGACGACTCCTTGGGACCCACCGAGACAAAATCTAACGATGCTGGAGAGAACACCGTGCAAGATGGGGTGAACATCTCACAAAACGAGACGAGCGATACGCAGAATGAGGCCAGCAAAGCGTAAATACAATACTCCCTCTTTGAAAATTGAAACTAACAACGCTATCTATCAGTAAAGGGAAAGGTATTCAAAACATGTGCCCTATATTTACATGGCTGAAGTCTTGCAACGTCAAGTCAGTTTTAACAGTAACCGTGGTAGACAATGTTGAACCATCTCATTCTGACGAAGCTATTGAAGCCTGCATGTCTAAGCTTGATGTTCAGTTCTGGAATTGGTATAAGATTGACCTCTGCTGCGATGTTATATTGAACTCGGCAAAATCGGCCAAAGATGTGACACTGTATTCGTCTGGCAACAATGCAGTACTCGTTGGGTGGTCAAGCTTGGCAGGGCTACCTAAGCTAGAGGAGGTGAGTTTCTCTTGATGGGTGTCCGAGAAAGCGATACTGAGATACGATATCATAGTTAGAGAGGGTACATATCTTTGTTCAAGAGGTAAGTCAACCTTTTCCACTGTTTCCTCGCCATTCAGCGAAGGTATACCTACGTATGCAGGAGCTAGTCTGACTGCTACCGCAGGGCCTCGAAAGACCGAGTAGGCTGAAGCAGTACATGRCCACGTTCAAAGAAGCGATGGGACACAATCACAAGTTCCCCGTCACATTTTCTTGGGGTCTCCTTAAATCAGAACCGAATTACAATTCAGTCTTCAACAATCGAGGCTCRGAGAAATCAGGGTCAGTAGCTAGTCCTAACCTTTCAATATCTATGTCCATGCTGACATACACTTCTGTAGGAGCGAATCGAAGTGGATGAAGTCCATGATAGGTTTTGCCGATTTTCTCAAAATGACTAGAAAAGATAAACCGACAGAGCCTGTGAAAATCGCAATCATCGATGACGGCATCAACATGGCCCTCAGCACATTTGCCGAGAACGTAAAAGGGGGAGAGTCTTTCTACCACTTCAGTGAACTCTCTGGTCGCCGCGGGGCCTATTATGCCCCTAATGGGCCKCATGGGACACTAATGGCTCAGTTAATCTGTGACGTGTGCCCCGTTGCGGACCTGTACATAGCACAGCTTGAATTGCTCCCTGGGCAAGATGGCCAACGATCTTTTACGGCCGAGTCGGCTACAGAGGTGAGGCACGACTTGAAATTTCTCTAACAAAGAGTGAGACTAACTGGGCCTCAGGCGATTAAGTGGGCTATCAACAGAAATGTAGACATTATTTCCATGAGTTGGTCGATCAACACCAGCAGAGATCTATCGAGACTGAACGCTGCTCTACAGCAAGCAACTCAAGAGAAWATCATATTGTTCTGTGCCTCAATTGACGAAGGAGCCACAACGCACGACAACACGTATCCTGGAAACTGGAAGAGCTGCATAAAGATCGGGGCGTGTACTGGGACTGGAGCTAAACTGTCCTGGGTATCAGAGCATCACAGCAATTATTTTCTTCCTGGCGAGGTTCCACAGTCTACCTCGGAGCCGAACTTATGGAACAACCCACATATGGGATCATTCGGGAGCTCGGTATCCACAGCTCTTGCCGCGGGTCTGGCTGGCGTACTACTCTATTGTGATAGATTGATCGAAACGCCWAAGGTTGAACCTGAGCCCGATCCATCGGAGCGTGAGGGAGCAAACAGATCGCAAGATGTGGACTACCTCAGAAACATGAGCAATATGGATACTGCGTTCAAATCCCTCTCTAGGGGAACGGAGTATAACAAGTTCCCTCAGGTTTGGGATT
>QYSG01017890.1:0-66164 GCA_003988875.1 Lachnum nothofagi
TATATATTCTAATATTATTTAAAAAACTAAATACTTTAATATTTAATATATAATTATTATAAATTTTAATATTAAATTATTTTTTTTTTAAATTAATTTCTTTTTTATTTAATATTATAATATAATGTTTTTTTTAGGGGCTATTTGCAATAATTTCAAAGCGTTTTATTATAAATTATATTAGATTTTTTGATAATTATAGAATTATATTATTTTAGAAATATTTCTTTAGAATTATAAAAAACTTACTTAATTGCGCTAATTATATAGGTTTTATTAGTACTATATATATAAATTTAATTTTAAAGTATTTATATAGATTACTTTTTATAAACTAATATTAATTTTAAATAATTTAAGTATTTCTATTATTTATATTAATTACAATTAAATAAAAATATAATTTATATATAATATAAATTTTATTAATTTATTATTATTATATATTTTTAAAAATAGATTTTAATTATTTAAATTATTAAAAAAAACCAAATATAAATTTAAATAACTTTCAAATTCAAATATTATACTAGCCAAAAAAAACAATATTTTAATTATCCAAAAATATTAGAAAAAGTTATATGCAAACTTCAAAAGCTTTTTTATTCAAATATTAAAAAAAATATATAAAAAAAAATAAATCAAAAAAAAAAACTAAAAATCTTTGAAAAAATAATTATAATTTATGTTATTTGCTGGAGTATATCCGTTATTGTTTTTTATTTTATAGCAGTATTTATTAATAGATTTAAACTAAAGCTTTAAATAAAGCATTAAATTCTATAAAATAAGCAAACTGCTTTAAATATTATTAATTTAGTAAATTTTAAAATTAACTTTAAATCTTTTAATATTACTTAAAATTATTATAATAATTTTATATTTAATATTAATATTAAATAATATATTAATATTAATATTTTAAAATTATTTAAAATTTAATATTAATTTAATTTAAATAATATTAATAGTTATATTAAAAACTATGTATCGCTAAATTACTAGTTTTTTTTCTATTAAATAGCTTTTATATTTTTTAAATAAATCTAAACCGTTTTTTATAATATAAATTAAAAATAATTTAAATAATACCAAAAAAATAAATTATATAAAAATTTTATTATTATTTAATAAATGAAAATACTAGAAATATTATAAAGGCGGATATTACAAAGGATATTTATAGTAGGAATTAGGAGGAGGCTATAGCTACACTATAAAAGCAGTTATATAATAATTATAAATAATTAGCTAGAAATAAAATTAAGGTTAAAATTAAGATTAAAATTAAAATTAAAATTAAAATTAAAATTAAAATTAAAAATCGCTAAAAAAAATATTTTACTTGTAATTATTATTTTTTTTTAGTATTATTTGGCTTTTGCTTTTGAAATAATAAACGATTTATTCTTATAAAAAAAAATTAATAATAACATTTTTTATATTTATAAGAATATATCCAGTTTATTTTTTTTATTTTAGTATAATTATTTTATAATAATTTTTTTTATTTTTAAGTTTATAGTAATATGCCTTAAAATTGCTATATTTTTTTTTTTTATAATAATACATAGCAAAAATCTAAAACTAAATTATTTTTTTATTGTTTTTTATAGTTTTTAAGTTTTTTTTCTTGGTAAATTACTAAAAAATAAAAGATTTACATATTTAAATAATATTTTTTAATTAAAGGATTTTTAGTTGAAAGGATTTTAATTAAGTTTTTAAAAATTGAATTAATTATATATTTAAAAATGGGATATTATTTTAGCTTATATCAAATTTGTTTTTGCTAGGTTTATTATTATTATAAAAATAAGAATTATTTTTATAGTTAATATTTTATATATTTTTTATATTTAATATAATTTTTATATTTTTAGATTTTTTGAGATTTATTATATAAATTTGATTTAACTGAAACTTATTTAAAGGCTTTTCGAGGGAAAAGCTTTAAAGTTGATTAAAGGTTTGGTATAAAGTATATATTTTTAATGTATTACATTATTTTTTATTGTTAATATATTTAAATTATTAAAGTTTAGCTAGTACTATATTCTAATTATTTTTGTTTTTAATTTATATAATAATAGGACTATATTTAAATAAATTACTAATAATTGCTTTCCAAATAAACTACTAAAGTTTATTTATGCTTTTAAGCCTATAAATTTGCAAATATTCTTTAATAATATTAGTTAGTATAAGTTTATATAAATAGCTTATATTACGTTGGATTAAAAATAGCTTATTAATATTAAATTTGTAAATAACTAAATCTTTGTTTTTATTATTTATAAAAACTTTAATAATAATTATTATATAATAAAACTAATTTTTGATTTTTTTGGATAGGTTAAAAAAAAAAGGAAATGCTTGGAGCTTGCTTTTCTTAAAAGTAAATACTAAAGATATTTTAGAACCAGTTAAATTAATTAAATTAAAATAAGAAATAAAAGCAATAAAATGTTTTTTTTAAAATTAAAACATTTTATTTTGTTTTTTTCTATGGATAATAGGCTTTTAATAAATATTAAAATTTTCTAAAGTATATTTATTGGGAATTTTGGCTTTTAATTTATTATAAAGTAAGTTATTTGCCGGCCTTTTAGCCCTTTTTTTTTTTATATATTTAAAGTAACAAATAAGAATTATATTTAATTTGATTTTTTTTAGATTTAATAATATATAAAAATATAGCTAAAGAGGCAGGAGGGAAAAGGGCTTTTAGTAACGTAACGCATCGCGAGATTTTTAAAAACAAAAGTTCCTTACGTGAAATTTACGTAATTAATACTAGTTAGTCATACGGCTGTAGCACATTGAAAATAAGAATGGTAGTAAAGAAAGAATTGAAACAGTGCCGCTTTGTCTATCCAGCAGGCGTTCATGGTCGCGGAAATGATATTGGCCATGTCAAAGCAGATTAAAATCACTTTCATATCCATGTAATAGACCCTCCTTGTTAATCTAAGTACTCTATTCTATTTTGCCTGTGCTGCGTTTGCCGCCTCCATCATCCTCTTCCTTGCTATCGCGATCTGGCTCGACAATCTCCAAGGATAATCTTCCTGATCCATAAACACCTCACACAACTATACCAACGTCAGTATCATTTCCCACATACTCCCCTTTTTACAACTCACCTGTATACAATCCGCACTCGCAAATTCGGCATCATTCAAAACTTTCTCCAGCTCCTCCACGCTCTTACAAGCATAACTCCGACTCGGTATTCCCGTCTCCTTTCTCGCGCCTAGGAATTCCAACATCTTCTGATGATCCCACAGCATACTGATATCATTGTAGCTCTGCTTCTCCCCCCAGATTGCCCTTTCAATTGAGTATCCATTATTGTTGATCACGAAAATGATCGGCTTGAATCCAAAGCGTATGTATGACCCGATTTCCTGGACAGTCATTTGCAGGGAGCCATCTCCGACAAGAAGGATAACTCGGCCCGGTCGTTTGGTTTCCTTCGCGGCGACAAGGGCTCCGAGAGTTGCCCCGACAGAGTAGCCGATTGAGGACCAGAAAGTCTGCGTGATGAGAGAGGCATTTGGTGGGAAAGTGGCATCGCTCATGCCGAATTGAGCGGTCCCAGATTCAGCCAGCACGATGTCGTTGGGTTGGAGGAAGCGGCCGATTCGTTGCCAGATGTAAGATTGGGTGATGGCTCCCGAAGTAGAGTTGTTGAGCAGTGGAACCTTTATGGTCAGCAGAGAATTAGGTAGGGTTGTAGCAGCAGAGCATACTTCGACCTTTGGCAGAGATTCAGACTTAGGCAGACCGTAAGTTTTCGGATTTGCTTCCAATTCTTGGACAACGATATCTAGTACGGGTAAGAAATGAACGCCAGCCCACTTGTTGCCCTTGATTTGGCAGTAGTCATGACCCAAAAGTATGACTTTATCATCAGGGATGTTGCGTGTGAAGCCACCAGTATTGGAGTCAGATAGCAAAAATCCAAGATTTAAAACTAGGTCCGAGCTCTCGATGGAATCGGCAACACCAGGAAAAGACACTGATTTTTGTAAGATTTGCGAATATCCTACTAGGAATGCGTCTTATTACCTTGCCCATTATACACGCCATTGTACTTTAGATCTGTCTCGTCGAAAATGCCTTTTGATAAAGGAGTCGAATATGTTGAGAATTGTGTGACTTTTGCAAGTCGTCTAGCTAGCTCCAAACCACCATGCCTAATTGTTAATACATCGGCCAGAATCGCTGGCTTTGAGGAGGTTTTGATCAAATCAAGAATTTTGTGGGCTAAGGCGTTCTCAGCGTGAGAGCTGTTGTTCACGACCTTCGTGCTAAGGGGCTTAGCCAAGCGAGTCGCATCCAGTGGAGTACCAACAATGTCCATCGGTACATAGATGAACACGGGCCGCTTGCTCTTGACTCCGACTTCAATGACGCGATCAATCTCTTCAGCCATGGTCTTCTCGTCTAAGAGAACGGTGTGGGCTTTGCGAATCGGCTCGGCCATGCCGACGTAAACCTCGTGATCATTGCCTGGTTCCAGGGTATGGTGTAGTAATAGTCTTGCCTGCTGCACCGCTCTAGCAGGCATACCAACAACATGAATCATACCCGCATGTTCAGCATACGCACCTGCAACGCCATTCATCGCAGAAAGTTCCCCAACGGCATAGGTCGTAACCAAGACCGCCGGAACGCCTTTGATTCTTGCATATGCGTCTGCTGCATAGCCCCCATTAAGCTCATTGCATACTCCTAGCCAGCTAAGCTCTGACACTTTGAAGAGCTCATCCAAAAGTGTAACTTGGAAGTGTTAGCGCTGATTTACAAAGATGATAGGATGAATTGACTCACGGTTGAAATCCCCAGGTACACCAAAGACATGTTGGACGCCTAGTTCAGCCACTCTCTTGAAGAGGTACTGTCCCATGGAAATTGTTGACGCCATCTCAGTTATGATGGTCATTTCTGTGACTGCAGTAGAGTATCAAACTTTCGCAAGCGAAAACAAGTCCAAGATATAGCACGTGGACGTTATTTGAATATGCGGTCTAGAGAGCCTCGGCTTCGGGGCTTCTTCTCCGTTTACGCGTGGCGCAAAGGTAATGGAATTGTAAATAAGATCACTAATAAGTCGTGAGACATTAGAACGGAAGATACATGCGGCGTACAGTAAGAACACGCGCCATTGCTCACCATACACCCCCTTAATACTTTACGTAAATACTACCACAAACCAACTTATATTAGTCTATCTAAAAGCTATAATAGCTTCTATATGCCTATCACATTATTTTTAATTATTTTTGGGCATAGTTGGAATTTAGTTATTCTTGATATTTATTAAGTTTGTAAGGGGAGTATACGGTGAGCAATGGCGCGTGCTCTTACCTGTGCTTGCGATGCAGCGTCCGAGGATTTGGTAGTAATGGAAAGAGGGGTACAATTCGACCCCACGTCTTCGCTTAACTAGCCGGATTTGGAATGTAGAGGCGTGCCTTCCCCCTTTTCACTTGCTGAATGCTTTCTATGGTCCTTTTCTTGAAGCTTTCCAATCCAGCAATGGGTTATATGAAAATTTATGACAAACACCCAAACGATTTTCCCGCTTATATCTTGCGATCTTGAGCACCAGGAGGATGCGGAATGGTTGCAAACACACTAGCCGACGATAGCCGCTGTCAAAAATACGCCTTTCAATTACATACTTTCTGACATAACCGACGGCAACTGGCCGTGCACAACCTAATATCTCCAGCTCTAAGCCTTGTCGACGGAGAGGACATCATGGCACTTGGGCACGGAGTTGTCGGAAGCGGTGAGGAACGAAAATTTGAAAATTGCCCCATCGGGCGACTTTTGCAGAGATAAGTCGATTGAAGTGTGAGCTTGACAGGAACATTGAATTTCGGACATCAAAAAGCTCAATATCCCGAGTTCTGATTGTTCAAAAGTGAGACCTCTGGAGCCGGCAAGTCCATGAAGCTCAATAATAGAACCGCTCATATTGCCAGTTAACGCCATCCATGCACCAACGCCAGCGAAATCAGTCAAACGCCGTTTGAACCTGCAGTGTCAAGGTCGTCAGAATCCGTCCATCTCCGCCATAGCTTCCATCCCATCATCAAAGTCGGGACCTTGCTGTATCTGTGGAGCGTTCGAGACGGGCTTCCCCGGCTGCATCATCTCTTCCTCCGCCATCAAAGCATCAAGGTCATCATTAAAATCATCTTCTGCCGGCTTGCTTGCAGCCTTAGGCTTCTCGGCTGCTTTTTTCGAGACCGAAGCATCCGCCTTCTCTGACTCCACCATTTCCGCCTCCGCCATCAATGCATCTAGATCATCGTCAAAGTCGTTGACCTCTCGTATATTTGCAGGCTTCTCAGCTTGCATCGACTCCTCTTGTGCCAACAAAGCATCAATATCGTCCTCCGGCGGTCCATCATCAACAGCAGGCCGACCAAAGATGCTCGCTCCTCCGCCAGTAGCAGAAGCAGCAGGCCGTGTCCTCGCCGGTCTCGGCGTAGCATCATAGAGATCCTCGTCATTATCCACCGCCATTCCATTCTCAGGCGTCTTCTCTTTTTCCTTCGCCTTCTCAAAAATCGGCGCCACCCTCTCAGCCGTCTTCTCCTTCTCCAACCTTGGCTCCTCAAACAACCCATCATCCACCTCCTCCTCGTCCCTCCTATTCTGCGACTTCCCCTCATTAATCCACTCCATCCTTGCCGCCTGCATCATCTTCTTGTGCCCCATTTTCTCCACCATCGCGAGCGCGTCGAGGAAGCGCGCCTTCGGGAACAGGTCGTCGAGCCAGAGCTGGTAAAAGGCGAGCAGGCGCGCGGCGTCCGAGTACTCGTGTCCTTTGCCTTTGAATTTTAGGTGGTCTTTGGCTTTTTTGCGGAGTTTGGGGATTCCAGCTGCGGAGAGAAGCCTAAGATTTTTTAGTATTTCTTGCGGTTCAGAGAACACAGTATTTAGTACTTGTGTTCGTCGAGCTTTACACGCGGAGCTCTAGCTTTCCTAGTAACTTCAACTTCTTCATCAATCCCTAGTCCTGCGCCGCTCGTGGCTTTGCTTCCCGTGTCTTTTGAGGCATTTTTTGTAGCATCTTTCCGTCCAGGAACCACATAATTTTCGCTGAAAGGATCGTCGAAACCCCCCTCGTAATCGAATAAGTCGTCGAGATCATCTCCGCCAGCGGTAGGTCCGCCAGTCGGCAGTGGTTGAGGAGAGGCCATTTTTCTTAAATCCACTATGGAACCTCAAAATATCCAATTCGACCCTTGATTGGCGTTTGTGCAATCCAAATTCGTAAACCGTAGAAATGTTGCTGAAAGTCGCATCACGAAACCTCGCGTCCAAAAAGTTGACGCGACAACGCCTTTGGCCACTTCAGCCCGCGAAAACTCGGCCACCGTATCGAATCGATCCCACTAGCGCCAAATTCGGGCTCTACACAACGACATCCCAGCCCTATCCGCCCATTGCAAGCAGCAATTGTCCCCGCAGCAGGGCTCTTCACAATGTCGAATACAGAGCAGAAGCCGTACGTCCCGGCGAAAAGGCTAGATACCCAATATCCCGTATGTCCCTCCTCTAATGGCTGATCTGGAAGCTTGCTAACGAGGTGCGAAATAGCTTATTGACAGTGACCCGTAAGCTCTCCAGCTCCTACCGCCTTTAAACAAAGTCCAGATAGAAAAGCAGGATATGATATTAATTGAGGAACAGACATATCAAAAGAGTCCTCGGCTACGCCCGCCCCTCTGACTATGCCGCCGGTAGCATCGTCGCTGCGATACCCCCAGTGGGCCTGCTCCTCATGGAAAAATTCGCACCCTCACACGTAGGCAAGGGAGGATTTGCGCCAGTAATGCGGTTATCTGGTGCTGTTGGTTTGGCTGCTGGGTTCTTATTCTTCTGTCAACGCTCGACTCGTACGCTTTCCCCCTCCCTCCAAACAATAAACAAATAGCTAGGTTTTAAATTGACAAAGCTGATGTTTGATAGTACGCTTCTACGGCGTCACCGAAAACTCCCGCGAAATCGACATGGACATGAAAGAGATGGTCTCTAAAGTCAAGGCCGGAGAACCACTCTACGGGACATCCTCCCTGACCCCGTACATGCAGGGCGTCGCGGCGCGGAATAGCAGGTACGCCGCGGTGTTCTATCACATTATCCCGTGGATGAACTTCGTGAACCACTCGCAACATGGGATTGATACGGCGAAGTACTATCAGCAGGCGGAGAGGGAGCTGGCTGCGGAGGGGAAATGAGGGAAAGGGAGAGGGGTGATGGTCGTATGTAGATGAATGGGAGTTGGCGTTGCAATGCTATCTTGCTTTTGAGAGCTTGTGATTATGTGCGAAGAGGCCCTGACGTGAGTGCTGAGCTTAGAGGGTTGATCGATATTGAGAGCACTGAGCCTGTCTCAATATCAAATAGTTAAATTTGTTATAACGTATAACAAATCAAAGGGTATCTATTTATACGCTATGCATAGTGGTATCTAAGTCTACAAACGCCTAGCAATGCAGATGACTCAAAACTCCAATGCCCCTACTCCATCAATGAATTACTCCTGTGCCCGATCCATTTATCGCTTGCGCGGACGCCTCACGGTCTTCGCAGCCTCATCGATGCTGGTTTCCACGGCTTCCTTCAACTCCCGAATCTTCCTCTCCTGGCTATCTTTAACCTCTTTCTCAACCACCAGCTTCTCAAGAGAATATGTTATCTCCTCCACATTATTTGGCCTCACCTCCGTCTCCTTCACCAATGTAACACCAGCTCCGAGATTGGCCCGATCAATCAGTGCACCCCTCTCGACAGTCTTTCCCTTGTCCGCTCCATTTGGCTTCTTGAGTGGCTCAACCTCCAGCTTCAACACCCGTTCCTTCTTTGTTCTCGGTTCTGGGGCTGCACCAATGCATTAGCGTTTTCTCTGCTGTCATCTTTCTCTTCGATGCCACTCACCTCGTCCATTCTCCTGCACATAGAACCGTCTCAACATCAAGATGGCCTCCTCTCTCAACCAGCCACTACTAACCTCATAGTCCTCCTCTTGCTTTGGCCTGTTAAAAATAGCATCACCATCCACGCCATCATTCCTCTTCCTCTCCTCCTTATCAAATTCAGTAAACTTCCCGTTAGCAATATGAACGTCAAGAACACCCCCATTACCACCTATTCAAGAAATCAGTCAAGTTCCCCGGTGCAAAGCAAAATCACTAAGGCTGGGGAGTGGGTAGAATTAGTGATGGGGCTCACCAAATTTCTCATTTCCACACCCAAAGAAAACCCTCTTGATCCCAAATTGTCTGAGCAGACCTGCACACATAATACACGGCTCCACCGTCACATACAGCGTACACTCCCTCAAAACCTGCAGTCTCTCCGGCAACGTCTTTCCCTCCAGACGATTGACCTCGCCTACACCCTCAATCGGAGGCAGAGGAGACTTTAGAGAGACGGCCAGAAGCGAGTTAATGGCGATGAATTCCGCGTGCATGGTGCCGTTGTAGGTGCGGTTGGTGGCGTTCTGGCCGCGTGCTACGAGGCCGTGGACGGGGTGGTAGAGAATGCAGCCGACGGGCGTTTCGTTGGTGGAGAGTGCGTGGGCGGCCTGGGAAGCGTTAGTCTTGAATGATTCTGAGGTGCTTTCTTAGAGGTGGAGATACCATTGCGAGTGCGGCACGCATGTGCGGGATGGGGTCGTGGTCGAGGGTCGCCATGCTTGCAGGATGACAGCTTTCAGGAGGCGTGCGAGAGGCATTTGAGGCATGGGGAGAGGTAGAAGGTGGAAGTGGTGGTACATCCTCTGCGCTTTCCTTTTTCGGCACATTGTTGACTTTGGCACTCGCGCAGGGGAATTTGGCGAGAATGGAAAGGAGTCCATGATGGACATAAGAAGCGGCACTCGACAAGCCCATTCTCATTAAATCGAACGAACTCAGGCCTTTAAAGTAGATCTTCTTCCCTCCAGTCAAATCTCAAGCACACCTGGGATATTCAATATTAGTGCCGCTGTTTTTGTCCAGCGGAAGAGCTTGTCGAGGCGGGGGCGAATTTTAAAGGTAATCATGTGATATGAATCATGGCGGGTCTGGTTCTCTTTCGGTCTCTCATTTTGTCACAAAAAATAAGGCATATACTTTGCATATTTCCTCCTCTACGCTCAGTATCAATTAGAATCTCTGTTCTGCTGTTCTATTTGCGGAATACACGTGATCAAAGTTGCTGCCTCAAACTCCGGAGATATTGCTCCTTCCAGGCAACTGCCGTTGCACTCACCCTTCGTCAAATCTAATAATTCGCCCATCCTCCAGAGCAGCCCATTGCGGCAACCTSTGTCCGATATATGATCCCCATCACATCCTCACATGCCCATTTCCCTATCCCTCCATCGCATTTTACCCCTGAATCAGGCATGTTCTGGAAGAATTCCGAAGCTCGCCCAGGGGGCTAGGATCCCGAAACGGGCTCGTATGCAGGTGCTCGGATAGCGTCTCCGAGGCTGGTCGATTCGCAATCCCGGAGCTAGGGGGCTGGACTTTCAGGACTTTGCGGAACGGAAGGCAAAAATGATTTGTGGAAATYAGTCTTTTGCTTGTGATATCTTTGTGCTGCGTGACTTTCCAGAGGGGAGTTACTGCCATAATTGTAGCAACGTACCCAGGCTATGTTTCTGGTCTATTGGAGATTAATGCGAGATGCGGACATCGCAACCACGTTTTTACGTGCCTCATTACGAGAGATGCAGATGCATTGGAAGGATGCTCACTGCGTTATCTTGACGCCACTGAGATATCTTTGGTAATGAGGGGGTTGGTTGGGTGGCTGGGCTCGTGCTCTTGTGGCACTATTGCACAAACTGAAACTTCAGGTTGGCTGGACGAGAGTAAGAGCGTTCATAGGGTATGCCTCCGTACTACTGTATGTCAGACATCACTCAGCCGTATCCTCAGCGCCCTTAATCAGCGCATTTCGTTGGAAATTGGCTGTAAGSCGAGTAACGAAGATCTCTGAAGTTTTACCGTAAATTCATGTTCATGTGAGGTATAGAGCTTTGGGACAAGGGGAATCTTRAGATGCGGCCCGACATGGATGAAAGGAGGCACAACGGTCCGCTGAACGAGCTGGCGAAGAGATCTTCCGCTCGATATATTGCTCTTGATTCTCTCACTAGAAGAGGCTCATTGAAACCCAGAATTTTCTTCCGTGCGAGTGACACCTGCARTAATTTTCCTCTTGCTGGGAACTGGGTCGTATTACTATGCGGAGCGTGATGATGGTGCAAGAGTGAGGATCGTCATCGGAGTGCTGCTGTCATGCCTACCGCGATTTGATCAGAATGCGAAACTCTTGTCATCTAGGCACCAAAAAGTTTCTTGTTGCTTAGTGGGAGCATTGATCTTATGTGAGGCAGCCCGAGAAATGCTAAGATGCTGTAAGGGGTATTTTTATCCTCAAATCAAGGGGCTGAAGTCGGAACGAGGGCTGAGTGAGTACAGTAGGCGTGGGGCACGGCATGGCTGAGTGAGATGGYCCAGACGGCCCAAGAAAGTACAGTGCGAAGTCAAATCTACGAGAAACTGCGGAACTCGTAACTCTGTGTCGTGTACAGAGGGTAGGAGCTCGTGAAAGGAAAACATTAATTGTCATATATTATCATAGGCGGGGAATTATGAAAGTCTCCCGAATCGCACGGGGCCTTGATCAGCGCAGACCCCTATTTTCGAGGGGCTGGTGTAACAGGACTGATTACGCCAAATGGGGCGTGTGTGAAACGCTGCAGAGATATTGGCACCGTCCGTACCGGTACGTTTGCCCCTTTGGCCTGGCTGGGTATTGAGATGTGACTGTAATTCCCTTTAGACGATGAAGCCCGTACCGCTGTAACAAATCACACCAAAAGGATAATGGTGTAATTGCCGAGATGGTGCTTGTCGAGACGGCTGGTGGTGCTAAGGGGGATTCTGGCGGGTTCCGTGGGGATGATCTATTGTTGTACCCAAGCCAAGGGGACCCAGGTTGCGTCCGCAGTGGGCCCTYAAATAATGCAGGCAGCGGAGAAAGTAAGGGGGCCCGCACCAGCTGCATAGGCTGAAGGAGTGTCCCGAAACGGGAAGGCGCGGTCAGCTCTCGCCTAATTCTGGAAACGGTGTCCTTTCCATAAAGCCATCTGGCCTCCCCCGACTTCCTCGCTCTTTCACCACAGCAAACACACCCACAAAGAAACCCCCAGGCCCTTCCATTGGGCAGCCAGCATCTCCTGCTGCCTTGCACCTAGCCGTCGCCGTGGAGTCACATGCACGCGCACCCTGCCGACAACTGTCCTCAGCAATGTCCTACATCTGAGCGCCCACCTGCATCCTCCTCGACATTCCTCGTCACCCATAGGCCTGTTCCCGTCACAAGGAATAAGCATTTACCCTCGCCCACAATGTCGACTACTCCACAGATCAAGTTCGAGAACTCCCCAGCTGAGAGCTTCCTCTCGACGCCCGGCACTCAGTACTCCTCCCTCTTCGACAACACGATGGGTGTCCTGAACCCCAACGAGGTCATGACCCCTGAATCATTTGAGGGTGACAGTGTGTTCGGCGGCTCCGTCCGGGGCGAGAGCGTGCTCCCTGACGACGCTGCCACCACTCCAGAAAAGAAGCCCGTCAAGAAGCGGAAATCCTGGGGTCAACAACTCCCCGAGCCCAAGACCAACCTTCCACCAAGGTACATACTGGGCAGCAGGTTCACTATAGTTGATCGCTCAGCTAACCCACCCTCTAGAAAACGCGCCAAGACTGAAGATGAGAAGGAGCAGCGCCGAGTCGAACGGGTCCTCCGGAACCGTCGCGCGGCTCAATCATCCCGAGAGCGCAAGCGCCAGGAAGTCGAGGCACTTGAGGCTGAGAAGAATCAGATCGTGCGGAGAAACCAAGACCTCCAGATGCAGCTTGCGCACATGGAAGAACAAAACATCAGACTTCAACGAGCACTTCAGGAAGCCACTGGTGGCAAGATGACTGTCTTCCACGGCTCGTCCGTGGCCTCGACCCCAACCCAAGAATTACGTCAACCAACACCACCAGTCACTTTCTCCCAAGCTCTTTTCGACTCGCGAGACTCTAACGTAATACAGACGGTTAATCCCGCCTCGATATCTCCCGAGATCCGGCCTGTCGCTGAATCCACCAACGCCAGTTCTTCTGACATGACACAACATCCTGCCGCGGTGTTGTGCGACCTGCAGTGTCAGTCGGAAGAACAAAGGCCCTGGGCGGATTCACAGACAGCCACAGCTTCAGTCATCTCCCAATTGTTGATGCTGATCACATTTCTCAACATGACTTCAGTGGCTTCTTCAGCGCTCCTGAGCCCTCTGAGTCAGATAATCTCATGTTTGAGAACCGGATCCTCCCTCTCACCGACAACTTCGATCTTAACTACGATCATTTGGCTCATCACAACGAAGGCGTCTTTAACGACTTCAACTTCGATGACTTCATCCAAAACGATCACGAGCAGCCTGCGCCCGAGACTCAGTCTTCGGATTCGCTTGCTACGACGACTGCTAGCCTGCAGCCCCAACTTGGCGCGTCCTCTGATGGATGCGACAGTGGCGGCAATGCGGTCGGCATCTGAACAGCAGCTTACCCAAGTCTGTCTCTCCTCCGCGGATGCGAGTGATCATCATGGAACGACTTCACCGAGTACGGAAGCGTTGATGACTTTACTTTGGGCCATACATTGCATCGACAAAGAACGAGAGCGTGAACCACCCAAGCTGGACGCAGCTACGGAGGTTAGGCAGGCGTGTGGGGAGCTGGATGAATTGTTCAGACCTAGGACTATTAAATCTACTACTAGGGGCTTTTCTTATTTGTCTGGAGGAACCGATTTGGAAAGGAAAAAATCATGGAGTGATTGGCGTTTGGAGTCCAAGCCTGACAGATCTTAGCGTTGGGAACGGACTGACCGGAAGGCTCTTCTTTCTTCAGCTGTACAATAAATCAAATATGTGCCAACACACTTTATTTGCCTCATCACTAGCTTCCTTGTTTCGTGAATTTGTGTCCCACGCGAAGCCTTGCCGGTTGTTGCCTTAATCTTCTCAGAATTCATCACATTTGGGACAATTTGCTTGGCCGTGCTGAAATGCCTCTGGTCAACCCAGCTCCCGTCCACTTCCACTTCAGTCCGCACATCGAAGACTTCATATCCTCCGTTGATACACATCTCGGAGCAGCGATCGAGCAGGCGAGCCTCGAGAACAATGATACAGAGGTACTTGCTAAGAGCTCAGATCCATTATAAGAAATTCATTTCATCCTTATCGTGACCTAAATTCATATACTGGTACATATGTACTCCCTCCCACCTGACTAAACTCCTTTCCACTGCCTCTTAATATCTCATCCCTGATTCATATAAACTCCCCTTACTCGGACTCCTGCCCCCTTTACTCGGGCTCCTGTTCTTACTCGGACTCCTCTGCCCTGGCGTCTGGCTTGGCATGATAGCCTGGAACGTCTGCCCGCCCCATTGATCGTAGTCTATGCTGCGGTGTGGTGTCTGTGGCGGGGCACCCCATTGGAAGTGTGAAGGTGTGGGGGGTGGGAAGTAGGGTTGTGCTTGTGGGATGTTGGTGTTGGAGTGCGAGCGGAACCAGCTGAAGGTCAAGTTATTGACAGTGAAGCTGACGACGACTATGGCCATTGCAAAGAACTAAGATAGGTAGATTTAGTTTTTTCGAGGTTTTGAAAATGTTAGGGAGGAGAAACTGTACCATAGCTTTGTAACTTATTGGCTCAATGAAACTGTTGAAGATTTGCGCGAACGTATGCGCACTCACTTTAGCTCGGCCGACGCTGTTTGGATCCCGCCTCATACAGAGTTCCCATATGTTACACTGCACTTCTATGGCCGGTACTCGAATATCCTTCCCGCAGCCGTTGATAGTGAAGTCTTGCGCGCATTTAGCGATCTCTGAGAGAACCACTGCTCGTGCCTCATCAGAAGCTTTGTTGACATCTGCTTGGATCGTCGACCAGAATGAGTAGATGCCAAACCCAGTGAGACATAAAAGAAAAAGGTTGGAGCCAAGCTGTAGATATAATGACAGCTGTTGGGGCAAGTTGGGCCGAGATTCGATGCCATTCAAGAAATTCGAGAACCAGCCTGGCTTGCCAGCACTCTTGTCTTTGCTCGCTGGTCTCGATCCGCCAGAGTCCGAGTCCGAGTCAAAGCTTCCCTTGCGTGACTTCACCACCGAATAATCTCTTTCGATCCGTTTCCGTTTCCGCATTTTGTTCGTGACACCGTTCGCGTATCTGCCGCGGCGTTGCTCTACTCGTCCTGGACTATTCCCTAAGAAATCTGCGCCATAGCGCCCAAAGAGGGGTTTCCTTTCTGAAGTATTTGCAAATGGCGTCATTGCAGAAGGTGCTTTCGCAGGCTCTGGCGTATCTTCTGCGTCTGCGTTGTCTGCGGGCGACGACTCTGCGCCTGATGCTTCCGAGAAGAGGTCTGGATCGAAAGGCTTTCGGGGAGTTGTAAAGGATGGATTACGAAATGGCGGCGCGGGGGCAGATCCAGCATTAGCTACGAAGGAACTTTGTGGTTTTGGAGATTTGAAATCCACTGGCACGCGGGTCAGCTTYAAAAGTTAGGACGAATCTAATGAACCTACTGCTATGCCCCTGCTGAGGTTTGAACTGCGGAAAGGGACTATTAGGATCTGTCGGGCCCTTGGTCTGCCATTCCCAGTCCATAGGACTCTCATGAGTGCGCCGTTGACTTCCAATATTGCTGAACATGTTTGCAACTTTGTTTGCGACAACAGAAGGCGAGACGGAAGGAAGGAAGGAAGACTTAAGTTTGGGAAAGTAAACAAAACAGGGTCGTGGTTGCCCCAGATCTAAGGTTCGAGCGCTAAACCTTATCCGCGAACCTACAGGGACCGCCCAGAATTATCAAAGACGACGCCAGCCTGGAGTCTACATTTCAACACAACGAGAAAGGATCTCCGCCTCTACCTTTTCTTCTTTTTGCACGCGCATTAGCATATTGAGGGCTTCATATATCCTCGAAGGTCACGACTTCGCGTGATAGATCATCCCTTCTGAGACTTTCCGTCAACGCTGACCTCTAACCACAATGTCCGATTCCGACGTCGGTTCGCGGCCCACCTCGCCTCTTCCAGAAGCTGGTAGTGATGTGGGAGCACCCGATAGATCTGCCTCGCAAGAACGAGATGCGGCTCCTGCTGCTGACAATGACCAAGACCTGGACAACATCGACCCAGACGACGACGACAAAGATTCACTTGCATCAGAGCTTTCCGAAGTCGACGAAGCCGAGTTCGCCGATTTCGATCCTACGACTGTAGCCCTTGAGGACAGACCATTAGTCGATATCGATGAAGATGTTGCGAAAACATTGAAGGCAGGCAAGCGGAAGCGAACAGACGAGGCCAAGAAGCCGAAGGAGGGAAAGCGGGAGAAGAAGAAAAGGCGCCGTGATGATGATGAGGACCCAGATGGAGAGCAGATTGATGGCAAGAGAGCTAGGAAGCCGAAGAGCGATGGTGAGAGGAAGAGTAGGGAGGGAGGCAAGGAGCGGAGACGACCTGAGGAGCCTGATGAAGAGACCCTTACTCCTGAGGAGCGGAGACGACGTGCGTTAGACAAGGCGATGGATGAAGCTTTGAAGGCCCCCAACAAGAGGAGACGCAAGAAGGATGAGGTGGTAGGTTTGAGAAATCACACTTGAAGAGGTGCCTACTAATACTTCTCCAGGATCTAGAAGAGGCATTTGATGATGAGATTGCGGCTCTCAAGATCCGGATGGAACAAGCCTGTGAAGCCGATAATGCAGCTCGTGAGAAAGGCAGACCCGCCCTCCAAAAGCTAAAGATGCTTCCTGAAGTAGTCGGTCTCCTCAGTCGAAATACTGTCCAACACTCGATCGTCGACCCTGATACCAATTTCCTGCAATCCGTCAAGTACTTCCTCGAGCCGTTGAGCGATGGAAGTCTACCAGCATACAACATTCAGCGTGATCTCCTGAACGCCTTGACGAAACTGCCTATTGAGAAAGAGGCTTTACTGAGTAGCGGTATCGGCAAGATTATCTACTTCTACACCAAGAGCAAGAAGCCTGAACCAGGCATGAAGAGAATTGCAGAGCGATTGATGGGAGAGTGGTCAAGACCGATTTTGAAGCGCAGCGATGATTACAAACAGCGCAAGGTCGACACCAGGGAATATAATCCTCAATACCAGTATGCCCACTATCAATTCATTTGGTACTTGCCTACTAATTATGCTGCAGATCTGCCCATCTCGCTATTCGTCCTTCTGGCACTCAAGCCTCGCAATCAAGCCAGGCGCAAGGCCTTTCCCGACGTGAAATCGAGAGAGAGCGAATCCTTGCTCAACCGAACAGGAGCAACAGAGCCAGAATGGAGAGCTCCAACGCGAGTTACACTATTGCCCCCAGAAGCAATTTTGATCCTAACCAGGCCATGGATCCTTTGTCGAGACCAATTGGTGCAAGTGCTGAGACGGAGATCAGGAAGCTGATCGAGAGAAAGAAGAAGAAGAAGAACCAGCTGAGATAGAGAACTAATCGTGGAAAAGAAAACAATCTGTACATTCGATGGCAAATTTGCCCAGGAGCGTGTGCGACTAAGTCAGCGAAAAGCGTTGCGACTGGCGATTTCTACAATATGAGGTAACTAGATGGGCAGTCTGGAAGGCGATGGCATTACGGGTGTTCTTCAGAAGGCGCGGTATTTTTAAGGTCTTTGCGGAAAATAAGACGAAATTAAAGACAGAGAAGCGACACATTAGCATCCAATTCTCCTTGAATTTCTGCATCATTCCAAGTCAGGATTCCTTATGGCATATTTCGCTGGGGTGACCAGTCTTCCAAGTGGAAGTCATTCGCCTTTTCGTTTTCACATTATTACTCGTCACATCGCTCTTATGCCTGACATGTTTGGTGCTATAGGGCCGAAAGTATCTCAGGCGTTGTATTTCCGCTTTCCAACATGACTACACTCATGTTCGAGTCATATGCGTCAAGCAAATACCCAGCTTCAGTCAGTCTCCGAATACTCACACCCTCACCATCTCTACCAATTCTCTTTCTCCTTCTCCAGATCCTCCTACTGCACCCCAAAGCTCAACAATGTTTCCTTCTCACAGCGCAGCTAGATAAAAATGTAAATATGGCGGCCGGGCCAGCTGTCTGGGATCCTTTCCCAGCCGGGATGAGCTGAGAATGAGAATACATTACCAGGAAGTCTACGGACTCGTTGACGATGAGGCGGGGCGCGAGGAGGCGTTGGAAAGGGTTGRGAAGAAAGAGAGGGAAGAGGGTGGGGGTGGGAGTGAGAAGGGGGGGAAAGGTGTTGAGTGAGTGAGTGGGTGGGTAGGCTTACTTGCTTTCTGAATTGCTATCGTTTTCTTCTCTCGCGGAGAACGCAAAATTAGTGCTCAATATCGCAAAATATCGTCCTTCCACTGCACCTGGGACATTCTAATTGATACCGCTTTTTGTAGCCAGCAGGAATTGTCTCAGCAGACTTCTCGAGCCAATTAGTCGCGTACGGTGAGCTCCAGAAACTCAATACAGTGTTCATCACACGTTCAGCTTACCTGCCTTCCTTTGAGTCATAAGGGCAACGCCTCCTGGTCCCGATATGACCGTCTACACGTCCAATTTCTATGTCCAGCGAGCAAACTCGCATTTTCAGGTGCTGCTCAGCAAGTGCTCATAGCAATGCTTCTTAGCAAAAATATACATTTTTTGTCCTATACATACTCTCTGTCGCCTCTAGATCTCTCCGCAATTGCTCCACCAAGGATACCTTACATCACCCCGACTGAATACAGATGCGAATATGCTAGTAACCCTGGTAGTAAGCCCTGCTGCCAGGTGTGGTTCAAGAGCTATGAAGATCTGACTAGGCATCGAGGAATAATTCACAAGCTTATCCCAAAGGATCAGATTGGTCAGGAGGGCTACAGGAGGGAGGACGAGAAGAAAAAGGGTCAAGGGGATTAGAGCAAGGATGAATTGTGGGTCGTGAAATGGTTGACTTGGTTTCCGTAGTAGTTCTTCCTTCCTCATTTGTCTTGCTCATAGGGAATATGGAAGTCGTCAGATGATGGCAAGTTATGTGCAACCTCAGTCTATTAAAATAGTCTATCGCTTTGATGAAAAGTTATTGCCTTTGCTTGTCATGCTGGCGTAGTAATAGAATGCACGTTCATGACCTTACCGAACGTTGCGCTTTCCGAGTGTCGCGCTACTATTATGAGGGGACCTTCAGTATAGAAAAATGTTACACTGAGTTTTAAATATGGGCCGAGCCGTATTACGCGACAAGCACGAGAATCGGAGCGCCTGCAGAAAGGTGGCGTCCTCTTTCCGAATTTTGGCTTCTTGGCGTCCAGTAACATATTTCTCTCCACCAGCTGAGTTCAGCGGATGCAACTGTCTCAGGAAATCGTTCTTGAATTGAGTTTTAAGATTGCTGCCTGCTGAAGGCTTGATTACAATAATACGTCATTATACCAATTGATTTTATATCTTTACTTGTATCATCTCAAGGTCAAGTTCAAATCTGTTTCGAAATTCCCCTTTCAATATTTTTTGCGTGTCAAATGCTGCTCTTAAATCTTCTCTTCCTCGTCCAGATCTTTGGAGGTCGAGGCTTAGGATATGGCGTCCCAACCACCTGCAACATCGGCAAGATCTGCCCCTGGAGCTACGGAGAAATCTACACAATCTACGAGAACCAACCCAGCTTGACAACTCCAAGGTTCTACTACAACGGCGGACTTACCTTCGAAGCTTCACAGACCCGTGAACATAACCAGCGTAAGCTTCTCTCCCTCATTGCTCTCAACAGATCATTGAGTCAAGTAATCAGAACCGTATAACCGAGTCTACACCGTCACGACGATGTCCTTCTCCGGCCTCGGTGCAAATGGCTGCACGCTGGAGTTCAATATCCCCTGCAACAGCACCGTGCCCTTCTACCACTACGGCAACGCCGTCGTCGCTGCACGCGCCCTGTCCTACACACCCTTCAATCCCACCTGGAACAACATCATCCCTCTCATTGAGTCGGAAGTTCTAGGCACATTTGGGGGCAGAGGCAACGCGTGGAAGAGGGATAGGTTTAAGCAGGTTACGGGGGATGTGTGTACGGGCCAGCCGAATTCTCTGAGCTTTGTGTATGGCATCGATGAGAGTGTAAAGGAAGCGGCGGGGGTGAGGTTCAATGAGATGTTGATGAATGCGGATATTGTGGTGGGGGCGTATGTTACCTTTACTTGTTAGGCTTGGCTTCTGGCACTTAAAAAGTACTCACCTTCTTGATAATGGTTCACTGAAGTTGAGACACTCGTGACTACACCATGGAAACTGCTATCGTAATCATACTAATTGCCTAGGTTGAGCCTAAAGGCTCGCTTGCACTATTTAGAGAAGGTTTTATGATGACTATGGTTTGGAGGCCCTCCTAATAGATGTGGGAGGAAACGACGCACTGTTCAAACGGTCTAGATCATATAATTCTAGCGTGCAAGGCAGGCCGGAACGCAAGCCAATTTAGCTAGATGCACATAAAGGTTGTGGGTGGTACATCCAGTACGAGCACCAGCATCTAGAAAATTCCATCCGTGCATACTACCTATTGCTAGCAACTTCTAGTAAGGCACCAAGAAGTGTAAGGACAGGGTGAAGGACCAACAAAGGGCACTCACTTGAGTACTTAAAAGTTGCGACCGATCGTAGTGGGTCGTTCCCACCATTTCGCGGCTCTGCTAGAGCTATACACTTGAGAGCTCGGGAGCTATAATGGCGCAACACCAACAGGAAATCGCTACCAAGGAAGAACATTAAATGGAATTTCGACGTCAAAGCACTCACTCCGCATCCCGTGCAACGTGTGAATTGATTCTGTATGACTACATTCACACAACACCGGGCAATCGTCTAGTGACTGGGAACCGCACATCAGCAAACATTCTTAGATTACAATAACGCCTAGCTATAGACCCACCTCATATACTACCTCATACGCATCTGCCAATCTATCTCGAAGCAAACTTCCACACGCGAAAAAAAACAATAACCTACACGGAGCAAAACAGCACGCTGCGGACGACTTCCGCCACAACCGCTGTATCCACGACCTCTGCACAAAGAATAGCACCAACCTAAAAGTCTCACAACATCTCCCAAATCAAGACCGGCAAGTCCAAGTATCTGCGTACGGATCAAAGAGCTKGGTTGACCGTCTGTCCCGTAGGCACATCGCAAACACCAGCGAACAGAACAACAACGCATAACACTTCATCTCCAATACAACAACTCATCAGCTCCGCCAGAATGGTCGCCCAACACGAAGGTAACCAACCCACCATGACTCAAAAGCCCCACGACGACGTCGCCACGCCGTACCAAAGCACCGACTCCAACGGCAAAACCACACAGGAACAAGGGAAGACAAAAGACTCGAAGGACGCCGTGCCAGAGAAGCATGAAACAAAAATTGACGTGATAGAGATCAAAGAATCAGAGGAGGAGATCCGTAGGAGATCGATGCCGGTGGAGGCCCGATTGTTTGGACCGAGATGGATGCGGATGATGGATAGAAATGCGATGGCGAACCCGGGTGCAAGTACATGGGCCCCCAGGAGCCAGAAGAAGTACCCCTGGGAGCGATAGAATGTGGATAATGTGCTGGATGGGGTGAGGCGGAGTAGAGATTGGATTGAGAGTGGTGGCTTTGGATACGATACCCGGCATGGACTTCACGATAGAGTGAAAGATATAGATATTGAGAGAATAGAGATATCGCCAACACGAATGATAGGGAAAATGCTGCTGACAGAGTGAAAAGATGGCCTGTTCCTCTTGCCATCAACATTGATGTTGTGACCCTATCCTCTCTGACGCCCATGGGTCTTATATCCGTCTATGTACAAAGCTTTAGCGTAAATACATGCTCATTACCCCCAATCGAAGTGGCGGACGATACTTAGCTAGAAAAGCAGCAAACAGCGCCACAGCACCACACCATATTATACTGCACTGACAAGATCATCGTCTCCCTGCCAGAAATTACCAAGGCACAGCTCTCGGCCCCTGGACATCTCTCCATTGCCCGTCCTTCCTCACTCCCTCATGGCTTTCTTTGACTTCGACCGCGGCCATCTCCCCGACCCTCATCTTCCTAAAGCCCCACTTCCCCAGCGCCCATATCGCTCCCACGCCCACGCTCGTGGCCAGCGTCGGCGGCGCAAGCAGAAACCCCACCCCGCTGACTGCCCCTCCGAACGCAGACGCGCCCACAGCCGCGACAAGCGATCCTACTAATGCGTATTTCGCGTACCGCACGATCCGCCAGAATACGAAGATGCCGATGTACCGCAGGGAGCGCAGGAGGGCGCGGGTGCGGAGATGGGCGGGTTTGGGGGACGTTGGGGAGTCGGGCGCGAAGAGGAAGTGGATGTTTTGGCGCGCGGATTTGAGGGCGGAAGAGGAGCGGATGTCGGACTTGGTGTCGGTCGATGGTCCGGGTGGAGGAGCGGCTTCAATTGAGGATCCTCTGGATGGAGACATGGTTGCTGCTGCGGTGGTGAACGAGAGAAATACAGTAGGATCGCGGAGGGCCGTGTGGAAGTGCAGTCGCTGACTAATCAGCCGCGGGGCGTCAAGTGTCTCTCCTTCCTTTTCTTCTCGCAACTGCGCGACGGCAGCATGTTCTCCGGCAGCRTGTTCTCCGGCATCCTCCACGCGTCAAATGTCGCGCGACCAGAAAYGGATGCTGCCTGCGCCAACGGCTTGGGGAAGGAGGAGGCGCCTTTTCMATGTCTCGCTCCGCCTGCGACATTCCTCCCGCACCAGTCCCCCGACACTCGGACATAATCCCAAAAAGTCCGAGAGGGAACAGCGGAGAGACGTGCCTTTCGGTACTGCCATTGTACTGTAACGGGCAATCTGTCTGCTTTGACGCCAGCTGCTGGCGTGGATGAGAGGCGATTACATMTCATTCGGGTGAGGGCTTTCTCCTTCCAACCCCCTTACACTTGTCCTTTCCAACTCCGGCGACGTAGCCAATCTGCCGCGAAAAATGCCACGCGGTCCCAGCCATGACGCCCCAGAGAGAGCCGAGCAATCAGACGGCCAGAAGAACGATGGGGTGGAACAGGCGCAGAAGCAAAGAAAACAGCGCTCTAAATTGAGTTGTATGGAATGCCGAAAGAAGAAGGTACGTTTTGGATCAGCCCAAGATCTCCATCCTGTTGACTGTGTTCGACATTAGCTGTTCTGTGACCGGAAATTACCTTGCCAGAGATGCGTGAAAGCCAGACGATCAGAACAATGTTCGTTCGAAACGGCACCAGAGCAGTCTGGGTCAAGCCGACAGCAAGACCAAATCAGAACTCTACAAGCTGAGATTGCTGAGTTGAAGGCCTTGCTATCCAAGGAACGCTCAACGCGAGACATTGGGGATTTTAACTTAAGCACTGAAGACCTCCTTGATTCTAGCAAATCAGTCTTCCTAAATTCAAATATCTCAGAAGCACCAGCCCAGAATGCCAGCAGTCTTGATATTGAGAACTCGCCAAGCGTTACCAGTATACAATCCATCCCAGCAGAAGATTTCAAGGAGGAATCCGAGCCAAACCTAGGTAAAACTACTAAAGAGGAAGTCCAAGGTCCAGAGGAGAGATCCCCGCGAGGTTACTACAGCCGCAATACTCTTTTCCAATTCTTCGGCGAGGTAATCTATGGTCGGTGCTCACTTCAGAGGCCAATCTCACTAACAGTTCTATAGATTCGAGGTCTTTACCCCTTCATCAAAGAGACCTCTGATGAATGGTTCAAGCCTCTAGGCATCCATCTCATCAAGCCTAAGATCTTGACAAATGTCTGGAACACGGCTGCCATCTCTCAGCAAGAAATAATTCTAGATAGCCTGGTTCCTCCCAAACAAGATACTGATACCCTAATTTCGTTCTACCTCGATCATCTGGAGCAAATTCATCGAGCTGTCCATATCCCAACTTTCAAGAGAGAGTATGCCAATTTCTGGATCCCGGATCGGGTCCATCACCCCGCAATGACAGCCCTCATCTTAGCAATGATCTCCATCTCTACTTCGATCTCACCACGCTCCGCCGATATAACCTCCATACCAATTAGATATCGAGCCATGCCCGCTCAATGGATCTCTGTATGTGACGACTGGCTGAGGCAACAAAGTCCAAAGCATCGGAAGCTCGTACATTATCAAATTGCATGCCTACTCTGCCTTGGAAAACGAGTGAACGTGATGAAGAAGAAAAGGTGGTGGAAGGAGACAGGCTCTTTGATACAAGATGCGATTATTGATGGGCTACATTTTGATCCTCCGGTCTCCGACAGTCCCTATATGAGAGAGATGAAACGACGGATCTGGGCCGTGCTGCGAGAATTGGACCTCCAGAACGCATTCGAGTCTGGCCTTCCTACGCTGCTTCACAACATTGATTGCGATATCATATCTCCTTCGAATCTCAGCGATGAGTGCTTCGACGAGACATCAAGAGATATCCCTCAACCAGAACCGCCGGATCGATATACCTTCAGCTCTTACCAAGTACATATTTCCCGCAGTTGGGCCTTACGTCTCGAAATATCTCAACGATTGGCCAGCAACAAATCCTCCCAGAGTCTTCCGTACGACGATGTCATGAGGTACACCCATGGTATCACGCAACTCATAGAGAAAATCCCTTCCTGGGACACGAAGGATGACGACAAGCAGAATAAGCCAGATCTTGCGCGTGCATTTCTGCATTTYCAGCTGAAAGAATGCATTCTAGCTCTTCATCGACCTTACCTCCAGAATAAGGACGGCAGATTTTGGCTTTCGGAGACTGTGTGTTACCACACCTCGCGAGATATTCTCCTTTTGCATAAGAAACTAGGGGATTTGGGACTACAATACCTGACTGTACTCAGAGAAGACCTCTTAATGGCTTCTTTGACTCTCGTTCGCATTGCCATACTTCAGCCCAGAGGATCAACTGCCATGATCTCCATTGACGCTCCCTCGATAGTCATACTCCTCGAGCAATGCTTTCCCTTCATGGAACACAAGTACCTGCGTTGTTGCTACGGCGAACCATGGTGTTTCATCTCCTTATGCGCTGCAACGATGATTCTCAAAGTCCATCTAGGACTTGACTCCCGTCAAAGTGCGAAAGCAGATTGTGCAAAGAGATTCTTAGATCTGCATTATAGGCACATGGGACGACAACAAATGGTGATTCTGAATAAACATATTGAGGAAGCTACAGTCAATTTAGACGTGAGTGCCTTTCGATTTTCTCTATTTAGTATCTGAAATCCCGAAATAGCCAGATGCGTGAGTTCTTGGCTGATTTGGAACAGTTCGGTGTTGAAGACTTTGATCTCGACATGAATTTGGAGAACGCGTGGGACATTTGGGAGCCGTACGGATTGCCTAACCAGGCAGCACCTGAATGAAATAATACGAAAGGCAGCACATAGATCATGCTCGCATATAATCCTAAATATTTTGGAGGAGCCCGGGGTAAATTGAAAGCATGTTTGAGACAGAGCTGAAGTCAAACAGAGAGAACAAAATTCTCGCTTCTGTGACTCCTTCCCTCCTGAATTGCTGTTGCTCTGACTTCCAGAGTGTATAAAAAGTTGGAGCAGCAGCCTCTGTCGTTTCGATCAAATTATCGCCCAGACCTCGGAGTGGATTAGACGTGGCTGCGCCGCTAACCAGCCCTCCTCTGCGCCACGAACTAGAATCCTGCATTAATGGCGACTCTAAAATGCCTCATTTATTTAGGCGCCCAGTCTTCTTATAAGTAGACTGAATTGTTGCATATCTTGGCAGACATTTTCAAATGCCATAAAACGCACGCCGCCTAGCAACTCTGCCCCAGAGCCACGCTCCTAAAYCTTGGCGATTTTATTTCACCAATACACCACTCTCCATCAAAATGACGGACACTCTTGGCTTCGGCACCGTCTCCTTCTCAAAGAGTTGGCCGCACATTCACTACACGCAATCTGAGAATAGGGGACCTGGGCTTTTCTGGAGGATGTGTGGCGTCAGGGACRTTGAGGCAGAAGAGGACGCGGCGTGGCAGGCGAAAGAGAGGGAACATAGACATAAGAGGATCGCGGAGATGGAGCGGGCGCATGATAGAGAGAAGCGAGAAGGGAAGGAGGAAAAGCGAAGGGAAAAGGAGATGAGGAGGGGGGATGAGATGGAGGTGCCGTTGCGAGAGAAGGGGCGCTGATTGGAGGGAGTCTGGGAGATTGCGAGTACTACAACTGCAATGGGCGGTTCGAGGAGTTTTTGAGAGCCAATTCGAGACTTCATGAATCATGAATACATGTCATACAAAAGGCAGCGTCCAAGAGAACAAGCTCTGCAAGGCCTGCATGCTGTCGGAACGGAGGACATAGTGATCGTGATCTCAGTGTGGGAAATGGGAAATGGGTCTCATGGCGCCGGGGTCCGGGAGACCCTGCAAACTTAGCGCGTTGCAGGGCTTGGAGGCCTGGAACCCCGCTGAAGCTCATTGCTGCCCCGCCTCGACCCAAGGCTGCAGCCTCGCTCCTACCTGCCGTCTATTTCTAAATTCTGCCTAACTTCAGACCTCCAACCTACATACATACATACATGCTACTCAAACGTGCTCTTCGCCGGCATCAAGGATCTCTGCTTCCCATATTCTTCCAAAATATTACCAAAATGTCGACTTTCACACTTCCAAACTCTCAGGTCTCCGTCCAACTATGCCATGGCCTCAGCCAGAAGGAGCTCCTAGAATTTCCTGCCTTCAAGGTATATCTGCTTTCCTATGTCCATTGATCTACTAACAAGATAACTTTAGTCCTGGCTCAGCAGACTCCAATCCAACCTCTCCCTCCAACACACCAACCCGGCCCACGAATTCCACCCCGCTCCCTACGCTCTCCGCACCGTACACGTCCAAGCCATCGACCGCTTCTCCGCCTCCCGAATCGGTTTTATCAAGCTCTCCGCTAACATCTCAAACGACAACGGCGAGTCTCTACCAGGCGCAATATTCCTTCGCGGCCCAAGCGTAGGCATGCTCGTCGTGCTCCAGCCGGACGACCTGCCGCAAGGCTCACAAGACGAAAAGYACGTCCTCCTGACGGTACAGCCTCGTCCCGCATCAGGAAGTCTGCAACTAGTCGAGCTCCCAGCAGGGATGGTGGATGATGGGACTTTCAAAGGCAGCGCGGCCAAAGAGATAAAAGAAGAGCTTGGGCTGGACATACCGGAAGACGAGCTTATCAATCTTACAGAGCTGGCTTTAGAGCATAGGGAAGAGGGGAAAGAGGAGGTGCCGCAGGCGATGTTCCCGAGTGCAGGCGGGTGCGACGAGTTTATTAGCTTGTTTTTGCATGAGAAGAGGGTCAAGAGGGAGACTTTAAAGGAGTGGACGGGCCGATTGACGGGGCTGCGGGATGAGGGGGAGAAGATCACGTTGAAGTTGGTGAAGATGGATGACCTTTGGTGGGAGGGGGCTAGAGATGCTAAAGCACTAGGTGCAGTGGCGCTTTGGGAGGGTTTGAAGAGGAATGGGAAGTTATAGAACGAATGTATACCATTGAGCCACCCACGCCATTCTATCAGGCTATTCAGGCTATTCAGGCTATTCAGATGTTCCAGAATTCTTGAGACATTCAAATTGGGATAGAAATGCTCAGAAAGCATGCGTACTCAGCAAGGTTACAGCTTGCGATCTCGTTTCTGATAGCTCTATTCTCTATCTATCAATGGCTCGGAGCTCTACAGTTTCCACTTCGCGGTAATTTCGATCCCTTCAGCCAATGTACCCACTCTCGCATCAATAGCATACCCCTCCGCATCCAATTTCTTGCAAGCCTCCCATAACCCCTTTAATGGCAGCGTAAACACCTCAATAAACTCATTCTCCTCCAGCTCCGGCTTCAGGTTCTGATTTGCAGGGTCTGACATGTCGACTGTAACATGCACCATTCTCAAGTTTGTGTTGCAGAATCCCGGATCTAGAAAATCAGTCCACGAAAGTCAATGGGTAAAACGGGAAAACAATACCATTGAACATCACAGGACTGCTCTCACTCACAACTCCCACATAACCAGTCTCCTCCTTCAACTCCCTAACCGCAGCTTGCTCCCCAGTTTCACCCGCATCGACTAGACCAGCGGGGACTTCGATTACTACTTTATCGATTGGAGGTCTGTATTGCTTCTGTAGTACGATCTCGGGGCCTATTCACAATTAGCGACAGCTTCAGAAAGGAAAGTAAGAGTAAGAGAGGAGAGATTATACCGGTAGACTTCTCAAGAATAGCAACAATACCCACGCCATCGATGTCAGAGCCTTTGGGCCTGGTTCGGCGCTCGGCGTGCTCCCAGGTTCGTTGTCTGCCGAGGGGATCGGTGTAGGTTGTTCTGYGCTTGGGTCAAGTKTGAACACAGRTGAATTTGGACGTCAATGTTTACAGTATTAGCTTGGTCCATTTTGCGTCCTCCTCTACCTGCACATTTGTCAGAAAGCCTTTTTTTGAGGGCAGTGGAGATGGAAACGAACGAGTGGTGCTGTCTTCACGACTTTTGCATCTTTGGCTGACATTTTGGATAAGGGGGTCGGATGTATTGTGGCGGAAAGACGGATAGGTGGATATCTGAAGTCRACCTTGGGAAAAGATGTTCCAAGTCATGCAGGAAGCCGCGAGCTTCAATTACGTCACGAGATCCACGTGATCTTTGCTTCAATTTCCAAATCTGCTCTAGAGAAATATTCTATTTCGGAAGAGCAAGTTTCAGGGAGACATTTTCTTCTCCAGGGTTTGCCTATCTTGTTATGTAGACAGAAGCTCGYAGTGCAGAAAGCCATTGAGCTGGGTGTTGTGTCTCGCGTAAAAAGGGAGGCCGTCGTGTGTTCCGAATCTTTCACTATCTTAATTACTAAGGACTTGCATATATTCTTCCTCCCTGATAGCAACAGTCTCACATCTTCACCTCCCACTCACCACCGGAAGGCCACCTCTTCTCCGGCTGAGGATGGCCTCCGCTCATTCCGACCGAAGGGCTCTGAAACCAATATTGGTGTTTCGACTTTCTATTAGATATTATATTATATACAAGCTGAATAAAAGCATGTGGCTCAGTGACTCCTCACACTGTGAAGTCGAGTTGCCCGCCAAAGTTACCGGATTTTGTACCTTGCGATCGAGAGGATAGTACGGGTTACAGGCCTGCAACACGTTAGCATTCCCACCTTTGTCTCTCAGGTACGGTTACGGTCGGGCATGTTGAGGTAAAGTGCCAAAACACTTTTTTTTTTCAGAATTCCAATGTTTTAGGCCTTGGAATACCCTAGAAAAARGCCCTAAATAAAGTGTTTTTGGCACTTCTATATGTCGTATTATAGTTGGACATATAAAAATAAAATGTTAATAGTAATAATTTTCTAATAATATAACATAATATAACTAATAATAGTATATTGCAATACGTTTTGTATAGCCGCATGAACATATTCTATTTAATTCACTAAGTATTTTAAAAGGTATAGAAGCATGTACTATATAGCCTGCAAATATTAGAATTATTAGAATTCTGAAAAAAAAATGTGTTTTGGCACTTTACTTTTATAAGCCCGACTGTAAATGGTAGATTCACAGCACTTATGGGCACAGGAGAGCGACCAGAAACCATGCTGGCATCTCATCGTACCCACGGCATTTGAAATGAAACCATAGGATTTCATCTTGGGCATCACTAAGCACGCGTTTTGGAGCGACTAGCGATAAGTCGCGTCGGCCATCGAGAAGTCCGGATTTAAATAGGTCCTCCCAAGTTTCAGTCTTTCAAATCGAAAGATACGGTCAACGTGCGGAAACCAAGAAAATTGCAACCACGATTTCTAGATTCGACGAGAAAGAATCGTCYATYAGATCCGTGTTGTACTGCCGGAAAAGGGCTGTACAATACTGAACTCGGGGCATGTCGGCCCGAACGGCTTGGCGAATGTTTACTTGCCGTTTTCCTCAACTCGAACGGGCTCCACCTTCCTTCTAGATGAGATAGCAATGATTCTACGACACTTGTATTCAGGTTCTCCTGTTCTCACTCTCGGCCACACATTGCCAAAGATCTTTGATGCGCGAAATCTCTTGGGTCCTGGATGGTCCGGCACTCGGATTCTCAGTCAGCGGGCCTCCTCGCACTGAAGAATCGCGTCCTCGTCTGTTTCTCTCGATGTCTACTTGTCTTCACTTCCCAGTTTGCTGGCTCTAAAGCACAGAGCGCCACAGCGGAGGTGCCTCCGTATTTACCCCATACGACCTGTCATATACATGGCTGGGCCTTTCTCTTGTTGTACTGTCTTTGTGTTACCGCACCTTTGAATTCGTAGTTTGTTCTCACATGCGAGCTCGAGCTCGTGTGCAGGGAGCACCCGTTTGCGCGCCCATTTATCCTCGTCGCCGACAAGTACACTACCCTGTGCAGCTGCCTCAGGACGAAGAGGGTGAGACAAATCTCATCCCAAAAAGAGCACTTACATTAGGGGTTTTGTCGTTCGTCTGTCAGTACGTGGTATAATAACAGGCAGACACCGCTTGTCGTTACCCGAGCCTCGTTCCTTCATCTCCGACCAAAACAGTTCAGCAAAGCCCATGCTCCGACGACCTTCAGTCGCGTGGAAGACTCCTCTCAATTATTTCTTCCATCGACGTCGCACATCCTCCCTGCGGTAACACCATGCTGCTTTCCCAGTACCCGGATCTTCGATCCGGACAGTGCATTCCCTTCTGTAGTGCATAGTCATCGACTGTCCGCCACGTCTCCAAATGTATTTTTCGAGGTGCACAGATCTCATCACACAGCATAGTTGTCAACAGAATGACAAACACGTTAGGTTGAATCCCAATCACTATAAATTTTTTGAAGATCGCTAACATCTCTAAAATAGCCCACGCTGCAGGTACTTTTCCAGCCGTCCAAAGTGACAACCGCATGGTCCAAAGCTCCCAATGCCACCAAGGATATGCCTGCAAGCCTCAAAGAGATCACCAAAGACAACAACGAATGTTTTGACCATCGAGCAGAACTTGATAGAGGTTATGCTGCAATAAGCGCCCCTCAATATATGCTGGTGCGGAGTCACCTAACTCAGCAGTCAGTCCTCATCCTCGTCCTATGAGGTCTGTCAAGTTACTTCCATACCTAGCAGCCTGTCCCGCAATATCCACATGCTCGTCCGGGGATAACCCAGCTTTCTTGGCCATTGGCAGCGCAGGTTGGACAACGGACACCCGCCATCTATTTAGCTATCAGCTCTCACTTCGGAACTTGCACGGAATTCTTGCTGAACYCACAGGGGCGCTCTTGACGGAGGGATTGGGTGTAGGCAATGTTGAGTTGCGAGCCGGCGTGGCTGGCGCCGCTCCTTTGCCTCCAGTGCAGCAGGGCTTTGAGATGTACGCCATGGTTCTAATGGACGTTGATATGGATTGATTGAAAGGGTGAGAAGAATTGGGCAGCTCCTGTCAATGTTGGAATCCTGAGAGATTTTGTGATGATGGATGATGGTATGTGAGTAACCGATTTGAGCCTTGCCAATTGAGGACGGAAAGGACGCTTTTATATTTCTTCAGGTATGGAGGTCTACCCACCTCGCTCGCCGCAACACGGCGCTCACGAAAAGGAAAGAGCTCAGGTGATGTTGCCTTCGGAACTTTGCACGAAAGTCTACAAGGAGCTTCAATTAGCTGCTTGATTGATGATTTACAAGCAAGCATGCCACGCGTATGTTGGTGGCGCTATGATAATCGGATCTTCTGCGATGAAACTTTGCGTGGGTCCAATTCTCGCCACCGAATGGTTCGATAGGTACGCAGTTCACTTTCATAAGAGATGCCCGACAGTACCTAATGCAAAGGTGGCTAACAAAGTTCAAGATGCCGGAATCTTAATACGTCCGCGGATAATTGCGGGTCACAGACGCAGTCGGCCGTGCTCCATGTCGCGGGGCTCAGCCCGATTCGACAATCCTCCTACCACCACCGAGAGGCTTTCTGAGATATCTAGGCGGTCAAGGATGGGAAGTCTCTGATATGTCACAAATTTGACGCGGTAAGGCCCTCTTACTATGATCAATGGATATCATCTCCGGAGGCTCTTGCAAAGTTTGTGCAACACAAAAAGGAGTGTATGCTAATTTGCTGATCAGATTTTATGTCCGCCAGCTGAGCATATTGGTTGCACCGCTCATCACGAAGTGCGAAGGTGAAGGCTGCTACGCACGTCGTTTTTAACCCTGATTGTTCCAGAAGCTTTGAGGCATTCAAATACGACCTTTGTATCCGTAAAGTTCTGCATTAGGTAGCACCGTGCCGTGCAGGACGGATACCGTTCCTGCAGTTCAGGGCGGATAACGTGGACATCTGCGGTCAAAAAGGTGCGAATTTCAATGTTCCAAAACCCTTGAGACATTCAATTGCACCATTTTATCCGTAAAGTTCAGCATTCGGCACTGAGCAGGGCGGATACTCTGTTTTCCTGGTTTGTTTCGTATGGCACAGCTAGTTTCTTTCCATGGGGAGCAAGTGTTTGAAACCCTGGACATCCGAGCCACAATACTTGTTCAACAAATGAGCTGTTGTTTCAAAGCTTTTCAAATCAAACTTGCGTGGTTCTGCATGCTGCCTTGTCCGGGTCTTGGAAGCCTCCCATTGGCGCTCGGGCCTCTTTCTTGAAGTTATCTTTGCTTTTTCGAAGATCCCCTGCCATACGATGGGAAGATTGCCTTGCATAGTTTTTTAACTTTCAAGTCGCGCCAAACTCAAGCATGCGAAGATACTCGCATCGGTCAAAATAAAGTTCCGGGGAAGTCAGACAGAGTTCAAATTGCGGGGTGTGTTGTGTTTGAGGATATGCTCTTCGCTTATCAAGCAAGTAATTACCAACAATGTGCAGATATGTTGCTCTTGCGCTTTTCCTTCCCATCTAATCAAAACATGGCCTACAGCATACGCAGTCGACTATCAAATCTCCATCTAAGATAGGACATTGGCATTGAGCCAGTAAGTCGGAGACATTAAGTGATGAATTATCTGAGCTATCGTATTTGGTCCCACAGAAATACTTTGCGCCTTTTTTCAACTTGACATCTGAGCAAGACTGAGTTGAGGGGGCGACTCAGCGGGTTGTCAAAGTAGCTTCAGAGTGATAAAAGCTGCCAAGCTTCGGCTCTGATCCGCATGAAAACAAGGCCTAAAACATCAGTCCAGGTTCATCCGGTTCATCCAAAACCGCGGGGGTCGCTCTGGCCGGGTAGAAAAAGATCAAACCCCCGTGGCGTGAACGTACGAACCCGTCTGGCAGCTACGGGACCTTGCACTTTTCGAGAACTCAAGTCACCCTCAACAAATTTCACCACGAGCGGATATGCACATTGTCACTTGACCTGAACTCATACATACCTAGGAGCGATGTCGAAACAATAGGGTGCATGCATGACCTCCAACCAGCGCCCCAGTCTCTCARCCACAACCCAGCAGCTTGGGAAAGGCAATCCCAGTCCCGGCAGTCATCCCAGCCACACTGAGACGACAACCAATGGATCCGAGAGTCAGCAAAAAAGAAAGCAGCTGTCAGGGCAAATCGGATATTTTACACTGGCAAGAGCGCTTGATGGATAATAGGCATGTTCATACAAAAGTTTGCGAGTTTTGGCTGGTGTCGCAACTTCAAACTTAGGTGCCATTCACTCGGGGAAAAGACGCGTAGATCACAGATCTCGTGTTACGGCATCCCGTTTCGTTTGTGGCTTTCGGTGTAACTTACCGATATCCTCTTCCGAGCTAGATGGCCATCCTCGAGCTCACACGCTATTCGAGCACCCGCTATCATTTGCATTGCTTAATTTCTGACTTGCCTTGTGATCACTCACATGAAATCTTGTTACTTTGCATTCATGACAGTTGTTGAGGAGATACAAAGATGCACAAGTAAGAGTTTAAGGCACCATTTTGCATACACTGCCTCATTTCCAGTAATCACAGCCCTCTTACKTCCTAGATCCTATCGCGTATAAAAATGCAAAGAGAAGTCAATAAATAATGTCTCACTTGCTCTGAGATACTGTCCTGGCCATCTGCAATATAGTTTTACAATGGCTTCGGGACAGTGCCTTTACGAGATGTACGCAGAGTAATGCCTCAAGCTCTTACCTTACRTCTGCTCTTAAACAACACGACGTCGGAAGCCCCATTTTTTCTGCTCCTTACTCCTCTCTTCTCGATGACTTAGCAGACTGCTATCAATGCAGGGCCGATACCGGCCCTCGAAGCATGTGCGGTGTGACACTTATCTCGGGGCGGGTAGATGCAGTTACATCTGTGGACTCTGTGGCTGATCTAGATCTGTGAAAGAGTCTACCTCGATGTCAAACGTTCCTTGACAGTATTTTCTTTTTCTAATTGCTGGCAATACGACGCGCGGCGAGTAGCTTCACCGAGACCACCCTCTTCCCGCTTTCTTCCYAGCATCGTCTGCTTCTGTCCCCTCGTATTCGACGCCAGGGAACTTTCAAGCAGAAATGAGTTCATCTTTTCAGCCCAAGGACACCCYCGAARATAATTCTTCTGACTGGATGGGATAATGAGAAAAGGTGCCAATATACAATTACATTCCTTTGATTGCACTATGAGCCCCTTTGATCCTATCCCTATAATGCCTATCCTGTTTTTCTAGCAAACTCCTGTCCAATTTACCTCCCTTAAAACGCCTTGCAATGGGTATCCTCATCGTACATCGCAGCACACGCTGACTTCAAATTGTACGGACACTTGGAGAACATTCTCCGACCAAATCCTTCGTCACTCATCTCAATGTCTTCTCAATTTTCACAAAAAGCAGCCCTGTAGTGGCCATCCCCTTGGCGTCAAACAGGTTCACGAACCTGTAGCCCGGCTGGAGACGATCGAGGCGGATGCAAGCCCACGCGGCCAAATCGTCTTTGGCTAATTTCGCATCTTCGATCTTGAATCTGTGGGAACGTCAAATGTTAGCCGCCGAGTTTGTTTCACAGGCCATGTGATACGACAACAACGAGCCGCTTGGCCACCTGGATTATTAGAGTATCTTTTCCAGCAAAGACCCGAGACAAGCTGTAAGTGCGGGCCGTTGCGCGTGTACTTGGACAGCATTTCAACCGTATCTCTGGAACCTTCAGAGGCGGTGTGAAAAGTGCAGGATAGCCATGTTCAGATCGCCGGCACGCAGTACAACGCCGGAAGCAAATGTCGGAAGGGGGCGCGAAAACGAAGCGCCGTGTAACAGGAACTTACCTCACGAAACTTAACTGCTCGACCACCATCGTGATCTGAGGGAACGACAGCAAGACTCCTTCTTTCCCAAAATCCGGATGGTCGCCTTTGCAATAGTGAGTCTTCTGCTTGTACTCCACTTCCTTGCCCCGGCCATCGGCTGGCTCGCCCGTGTGGCCCTCGGGCTTCTCGACATGCAGCTCGCATTTAATGTATGGGTGGAACCCGTGCTCTGTCTGCTCGGGTGGAATAGGGATATGCTGGCCTGCATAGATTGTGATTCTCAGATCCAACGTCTTGAACTCGATGGGCTCGCTGGGATCGCTGCGATATCCGGGGGGCTTCAGGACCCATCCTTGCTCGCCCGCGAACATGGCCTCATTCAGCATCATCCCCTCATCTAACTTCTGCCAGTTCAGCGCCACCATTTGCACGCCTTTCCGCCAGAACGCTGACGGATCGAGATTCGAGGAGTCGATGCGGAAGCCGGCTGGGTACGCACGCATGAAGAAATCGCGGTTGTGGGCGAACATCTCGGATTTCTTGTGTTCGTGCAGCTCCATGATCTGGTTCTCGCCGATGGAGAATACGTGCGGGGGATTCGAGGCCGCTTTGGCTTCGAAGCTAGTGAAGTGCTCGCTGTGTGTGTAGATCCCTAGGTTGCTGAGGGCTTCGCAGATCTTGACCTTCTTCTTGGTGCTGCTCCGCTCGTCCTCTGAGCCTGAGTCTCCGTTGTGCGAAGCAACAGGCGCGAGAGTGGCGCCTGTGGCTGGATCCAGCTTTTCGGCAGCTGCTTTTTTCACCTTGATGAGGATCTTGTTCAGCAGCTCGTCGAGCTTAGGTAATCTCTCCTCGGGATTGCAGGCTTCGTGTGCTTCGTCGATCAACAACCCCTTCCATTCCTCTTTCATGATATCGACCATGACCTCTTGCTGCTCTACGTCCGCATGAACCTCCAAGCTTACAATTATTGGGAGATTGCTTTTTTGGAAGGCGGTCTCTCGGATGGATTTGCAAACTGCGCGGAATCCAACCGGCGCAGTCAGTGTCCAGCCGTGCAGGACGAGGGGCTCCCCGCTCCGCGTAGATCTGACCGATGCTGGTCTTTCCGGAAGATTGTCCACTGCCAGCATGTCTCTGACAGGCGGCCTCCCCCGCTCCTCGGTATCACTGTTGTCCTTTTCACTCTCCTTGTCCTTGTCCTTGTCCTTGTCCTTATCTTTTTCTTTCTCCTTTGACCTGTCTCTATCTTTCAAAAATGAGTGCGCTGTGCTAAATATCTTGGACTTCGTCTCATGGTATTTCTCCTCGCCCTTCTCCAGCGTCGCGGCCGCGAGACTAGAAAGCGTACTTGCAGACTTGTGGCGTTTGTGGTTAGATTCGAATTTAGAGGAGGATATGGGTTCGGGGGACTTGGAGGAATCGGCGGGCTCGCCGTTGTGGACATCGATTTCGATACACCTGCACCCTCTTATTAAGACCTATTGTAGAAAATGTCAGCTTATGCTCTGGAGCGGGGCCCAAAGAGTAGATAGAGTCGCGGTGGACACAGAAAGCGAAACTCAATAGGCGCATTTTCAGTGTCTCACTCCGCCTAGGACATTCGAAGGGCGTACATTTTTGTAGGCTTCTGTAGAACTCTTAGAGGAGAGCTGGTTTCCCATCAAATACGTGTTGTGGCTGCTGCTGATGAAATAATTGCTGATCGGCCTGCTGAGGTCCTTCTCCCCGCCACCAGCCCTGACTGCCTCGAACCCACCCCCATAGTATACGGCCTCGAGAAATTCTTCAAACTTGTAGTCCTCTTTCTCAAAGCTCTCTTCGGGAATTGTCTGGCCTTGCACTTCGCTAAACCATTTCGAGAACTTGTGCTTGCATAGTATATTCGCGGGCTTGCACAAGTCGTCGTAGACTCCACGTAAATGGTCCTGTATCGCATGCGAGAAATATAAATGGTGAGGCTGGCTCTGGAGTTCCGAGGTCGCGTCCCCGCCGCCGGCCTGCACTATGTGGGCGCCGTTGTATGTGGGCGAGAGCATAGTCGACATGGCCATGAGTTTGTGGATAGAGAATTGTTTGCCGGAGGGGGCGAGGAGAGGCATGCTGGGCGAGGAGGCAGCCGTGGATGACTGTTGGCGGCGAATCAGCTGAGGTCATTGTCATTGGTCCACGAATTCACAGCCCGCGAGGCAGGAAGCGGAGAGCAAAGCGTTTGGGAATACTGGAGTACAGTATTTGCTTGGGTGGTGGTCCCATCCCATCCCATCCCTTTCTGCGGGGCGGGGCTGGCGGGGACAGCAACGCTGCGACTTACCTTGGGGGATCGTTGAGGTCCAGATTCATGAGGGATGGAAGAGAAAACAATCTGCGAGAGAGGAGGTTTTCATATCATGGAGGACGGAAGGGGAGGCAGGCGATGGAGGACGGGGACGGGGGATCTATCAATGTGGGTGGTGGGTGGTGGGTGGTAGCCTTGCTTTCAGCTGAACCTCTCGAGGCCCATCTGACAGACGGGGGGTATTGGGGGCTGAAGGCGGTATTGCGACCGGCCTTTTTGGCCCTCGAATCACGCATTTGAAACGTGGACGTTCCCGGAATCTGACAAGCGGTTTATGCCATGGCCAGACGGGGCGGAGAGAGATCTCGGAGGACGCCTTTCGAAAGACGCAGGCACGCATGTGTTTGGTGGCCCAGGTGAAGCTCAAGCAGCAGATGAAGTCACCGCTGCAGGCCGAGGGCTCCCCATCCCCGCCCAACCGCAAGGTACGGCACGTCCCGACGTTTAGCCGGGTCTAAATATAGATGGATCAGATCTTCTCTACCCACATCCCCGAATTCATACTGTCTCCGCATCGCACAACKCACTTCTCACTATGGCAGCGAAGACGCAGCGTGAGTACGAAAAGGAGGTCCAGTCTTGGGGATTCTCTCACGTCTTCACCTGGACTGATGGGCCGTGAGTACTACTACCAGCCTCGTGCGAGCACCATAACGGCCGGCACGGCTGACATGCGCCACCAGCAATTCTTATTATAGTCCKCACTCTCACCGAGGCCTCACTACCCATCTCATCTTGAAGGGCCAGTYGACTATCACGTATCCTGAGGAGAAAGATGCAGAGAAGAAAACCTACGGGGTCGGTGACAAAATTGATGTCGATGCGGGGCGAGTGCATGAAGCCTGGATGGGACCTCAGGGTTGTACATACGTGATAGGAGAATAGCTTGATAAGTTTGTGAACGCCTGCTTCCATCCTACTTTTAATTCTACCTTTCCATCAACAATTGCGGTGCAGAACCCGGCACGGATATTCTTCCATCCCGGCGAGGAAGCGGCAATGGAATTGAGACTCCCCACGCAGACTCTTGGCCGCCCGGGCGCGTCCACGGAAGAATCCCCGCCAACACTCCCAATATGGCAGACGAGCTAGAGCTCACCCTCAACGAAGGCGAGACCCGAAAGCTGGCGAGATGGTCGCCCACAGAGCTTGCATGCATACTTGGGGGAACATGAGCCAGACCGAGCCTACGAAGATGATTGCTATTGCTGTTTATAGCGCTTGGTCCGTGGAAGGAGCGACGGATTTTCCGGACCGGTGAGGGGAAAGGGTGTTGGAAGCGATGACTTTTGGCTACTTCCTGGAGGTACGAGAATGAGCAGCAACGTTTGAGAGATTCAAATTGAGCTGGCTTTAAAGTCTATAACTCTTTATATTTCGCTCACGGCTCTGACAGTCGTGTAGAAATGAAGTCTATGTTCGATAGTCGATAACGTTCTATAAGCATCGTAAATCTTTCTTCATAAATCCCAGTAGAAATCTCCCGCTTGCACAGCACTAAGGCTTGGATAACTGCTCCTTCCTAAAAAATGCAAAGAAACCCACGCAAATCATCAACTGGAATAATAGCCCCAGCCAGAAATTATACAACCCTAGTGGCTCTTTCCATCCAAATGAGAAATCAGGAAACACATCTCCAGGCCCAATGTTATTCGGAGCCGTGGCCCTAGCCAGAATTGTTGCAACGCTGCCGATGACTTGCGCCGCAATCAGCGTGAAAGCAATATGTACTCTCGTCAGAGTCTGTAACAAGATCATCCCGAATCCAATCCCCTGGACCGCATCCAGAACTCCAAGCCAAGACCACAACGCTCGCCCGAGAACGGCGCCAAAGGCTTGTGAGCCCCACGGGATATAGAACCCAATGTTGGAGGTCCCCCACAGCATCTGACACCACCGGGGTGCTCCTAGTGAGACGGCGAAGATGGGGAGGAGCCAAGAGTGTTGGTTAGTAAGCTTCGAGAGTAAGGTCAAAAGACCGCCCCAGATAAGAATGAAGAAGATTATGACAACGACCCAGATGGCCCACACAGGCGCAGCGGTGCTGGAGAACAGGTATCGCCAGTTGCGGCCGTAGGGTGCGGAAAGCCAGTAGTTCTGTAGGATGACCATTACGAAGAACCAGAGCACGACTTTGCGGCGGATGAGCGAGGAGTAGAATGAGGGCACTTGACCTGGTTGTTGCCGGTAGAAGTTGGGAAGGCCGAGGAAAAGGAGCATCCCTACTGCCCAGAGGAGTACTGCGATTGGGACCATGATTGCTGTTATTTTCGGGCTGGAGGTGGTTAAGTTACTGGTGTCTCTGCCATTACTGATGTAGCTGGTCAGTGTGTCGCCCCAGTACCATAGTGCGATGACATAGAGCTGCTGAGTGCCTTGGATAGCGCAAGCTCTGAAGACCCAGATTTTTACGGGTGCGCCACCTATTCGAATAAGTGACTACCTTACGGATTCTGAAAACGAATACATACCTTCACTGCCAAAGTTCAGAGCAAAGAATAAGGACCCGGCGGCAGATGCAACAGCATAGAATCCCGTAGCGACATTATAAACCCATCCACGGCTACCTGTCGTACTACTGGCATATGGGCCCATACCAAGCATGAAGAAAGATGCGCCGTAGAAGAAGAATGGAAGACAGAGAACGTATATAGCTTTGAACCTCCTGTGGATTAACCACCATGTGAGAGAAGAGACGAGATATATGATCGCGACAATGTAAAGCTTGAGCGCGGACTCTCCGTTCGAGCCGGCGATCAGGTTGATTTGGTAAGAGTTCGCTGCCATGATCTGGCCCTAAAGGAATTAGGATTCGTTGTCTCAAGTACTGTGGGGCATTTTCACTTACGATAGCCAGTATCAACGAATAGATCTGCCAGTCCCACACCTTTCTCTGCAGAAGCTTCCTTATACCTTTGACCGGAACAAAGTCATGCTGTAGAGAATACTGCTCCAGGTCCTCCGAACCGATCTTTTCGCTGTCTACATGAGAGTTCTTCCTACTTTCAGACGCCAAGGGTTGTTTGTAAATCGAGCCCTTAGCGGAGGCTGGGGTTGAAAGTCCTAGCTTGGCATTATGCCGTTTCCCAAACCATTCCCTCTCGCTCTTCTCAAGATACTTCTCAATGCAGTAACGATCAGTAGAGTTCTTGCTGTTTACGCCATCAAGCATCTTCTCAAAGTTCTGATAGTAAACTCCAGTTGAGTCAGTGAAGAAGGGATCCGTTTTCTGAAGATGGAAATCTATCTGCTCGCCGACGATAGTCTGGAGACTTAGAACTGACTTCGACTTCGTTGAGAGGAAAGGAGTCGAGAATGGACTATTGGGCGACTCTTCGAAAGATGTAGGAGGAGTAGTTGATGCCGGTGAAAATGCTATTCCCTCGGTATCCAGTCCAAGGTGAGCCATAGGTGGTGGAGACAGGCCCTCCAAATCATCTTCCTGGATCAAATTATCAAGTCCCTTGCCTTTCGTAATCAAGCTCATGTCTTGGAATGAGACGTTCCGAGACATCGATTTCATATCCTGGAAAGAGCTGTTTCTTGTGAACGAGGTCATGTCTGGGAAGGAGCTATTCCTGGCTATCGAAGTCATATCTTTGTAGGAGTTGTTCCGGGAAATGTTGGGACTGGCGGTCGGCTTTCTTCCGAAGGAACGCTTGCCACCGATTCTTGGTGTAGGGGCCATACTAGTCGTTGAACTTGTGTCACCGGAATCTGTGTCTTCATCTTCTCGAATAGGACTGGGAGCTCTGCTTGGAATTGATRAATTGATTGGCGATGTGACTCTGCTCTGGGGTCGAGTGCCAGGCAGGCTGCTCGGTGCGGTATTTGGTGCAGTATTTGTGGGGCTCGTAGCAGCACTATTGACGCGAGTCGTTGTTCTCGATGTGAAGCGGAAGATGCTAGATGAGCCCGATGCTTGCTTTTCATGTTCCTGTATCGAGCGAGATTGAAGTGTTTCGAGATCTTCGATCCATTGAACGACGGGGAATCTTTGAAAGCCAGATCGAACTCTCATCAGAGCTCGGACGTGGTAGTCAGAAGCTAGAGCACTTTTGATCGCACTCTTGAATTGCTTGATTAAATGTTTTGTAGTTGTCGACTCAATAGTATACCACCATCCTATTGACGATTAGTTCCGGCGCACCCCCGGCTTCCCGGGAAACTCACCTGGCATTTGACCAAGACCACCAACTCTTGACCCGACGCCTAGAGCGCCCTTCTTTCCGAATTCGACTGCCACAAGGCCGAAAGGCTCATCTCGAGAAGGGATCAGGGCAAAATCCGCACCACTAAATATATACGGCGGCAGTGCTGTAAACTCAGGCTTAGAAAATACGCGACCAGGATATACTTCCATCATTTTCGCCAACTTGAGCGCCGCAAATTTGCCGTAGAGATCAATGACAGGTCCCACGCAGATGAGTTGTGTCATTGGATGCTCCTCCAGGATAGAGAAGAATACGTCGGCGATGAGGTCGACGCCCTTTTGCTGAGACCAGCGTCCCACAAAGACGAAAAGCTCAGCCTAAAGTAAGGTTAGCATACTCCACGACGGGGGAGATAGCAAGTCTCACAGTAGGATTAACATTCAAGCCAGCCCACCCCTGGGCCTGAACACGAAGATTCCGCCTCGCAACTTGGGAAGTCTCATCAATCTCAGCAGCTTTCATTTCAATCTTGGTAGCATATTTATTCAACTCCCCAGTGTCTGAAGGATCGGGATTGGGCAAAGCACCAATGTTCTTGAGGCCCCAAAAGATTGGATAACGAATAAAGGCACGCGTTCCATATTTCTTCGATACTCCTACTGCACCAAAACCTTTCTGGTGAATGCGGAGATATGAAGCGCCTGCATGCAACAGATTGAACACTTCGCCGAACTGGACGTATTTTTGGACGATGTCTTGGGGGAGATTGAAGACGCGGCAAATCTCGTCCATTTGCTTGTCGTTCCGGAGAGGCCAGAGACCTTGGAATTCGGCGTTGTGAAGAGAAAGGCAGACAGGAATCGTTCTCGGTAATAGATGCAATGGTGCTAGAGCTCCGTGGTAATCATTGATGTGGTACAAATCGACTCGGAAGCGCTTCAGAGCCTTCGAAATGCAGGTGTTCCAAGCGGAGTAGAAGATCGCGCTTTCAATATCGTCCATGCGCGCTGGGTAAGGTTCTGCTTTCGTCTGCTTCCGGAAAATTGGCGCGTCAAGAAGGACGTAGGTAATGTTCCGGAGCTTGTGGTACTGCACCTCGATCTCATAAATGGTATCGAAAATTGTGACTGTCATAACTTCTCCGGGAGTGTCGATCGGATACTCAATATCTCCAACACAAGGAACAACCCAGATGAGATCTTGGTGGCCAAGATTCTTGCCCATAAGAGAAGCCATGACTCCCAGGCCTCCAATCTTCACCTTGGCTCCCCAATCCTCTATCTCGTATTCCATGGTAGCGATCAAGACAGTCCTTCTAGTCGGTGCGCCAGCATCAGCCGCCAATGCTCCGCTTATGCTTCCTAGAATTACCGCAGTGGGCTTCTCATCGATTGTGGAACTTTGAGGGCTTACGACTTGAGCGCCGTTGCTTAGTAGAAGATACTTCCAGGCATCCAGGGGACGGCGCTTCTCGCTAACGCCAATCTGGTTGAACTTGACCTGATAGAAAAACCTCCTATACAGCATGATGCCAGCGATTCCACTAACCACAGGGATGATGCCAATAAGAACCGCGAGAATGACCTGATTCCAGAACGAACCGGCGGGTTCCAGGCTGTAATTATAATTACCATCGTTTGCAACCACACGGAATCCAAGATAGGGGAAGGGGGGAGCGCTGGTCACGTTGATCTGATTGTATGCCACGCTATCCGGCGCCGTCCAATCCAGCACTCCATCGCCGTTAACATCTCCAAAAGCTTTACTCTTGTCAGGCAGCCCATCAGGATTTATCCCCCAAACATTCAACATCAGATGCTGGGGCCATTCAGCCATCAGATTGAACTTCAACAGCCCATCATCATGCCGTTGCATCTCATTCGCCAGACCGCTATCATAGCCGTATTGGTTCCACAGTCCCATAATATGGACATGTGGCCAGCGCCGAGCTGGAAGGCTGCCATGGTTAATGTCTGAATGCTGGATATGTTCTGAGCTACCAGTCTTTTCGCTCCAGAAGTTGAGCACAATGTGCTCGCCTAACCATTTCTGAGCATCGGTTCCGGACCAGGATTGTGGTGTGATAGTGTGATTCGAGCTATTGTATTGCATCCAGTCGCTCCAGGAAGAGCCCCAGTTTGTCGAGTATCTAAAAAGATCTGCCCCTGGTGCTGTTGGGATGATATACAGATCACCATTATCAGCGTCTTTCTGGAAAATGCCGTTGGTGTAGTTGGCGGAGAGGGGAAAGACCATTGGGTTGTTAGGTTGGCCGACACGGAACATGAATTTATCGCGCGCCTAGTCGACGAATTAGCAGTCCATAGAATGTCTCAATGCTACTAAAGCATCATTAAAGCATCATTAAAGAACATCATAACTCACATTCGTGAAGGATCCGTCTGTCGCAGAGGCATTGTTGATCATGATGGTATGAATACCGTCTGTGACATTAACCAAAGTGGCGCTGAGAGACCAGACTCCGGCGAAGGCACCGACGTACGGTGCAGGCTCCGAAGTATCGTTGGCGCACACAATACTAGACTTGTTCAATGCTGCAGATATATTGTTATAAGCCGTGGAATTCGTTGAAAGCTTCTCCGTGACAGAGGTGCAATTCATCTCGCTCGAGAACTGGATTTTGATTGTCAGAGATGTCGTCTCACCCAAATCCACGGACGATTGGATGCGTTCATCGTGCCCTGGGGTGATTTGGGTGATCATGGGCGCCGGTATCTGCCAGACACTTTTGGGTACGAAAGCTTTGTATGCCCATGGATCCAGGGTGATATTTGAGAGACATCCATTAAGCTCAGTTGAGCCTTCAATCCCTAGATGATCAATTTGTCAGCAAAATCTGCACAAATCCGAGTAATTTTCAGCTCCGCGCTAGACAGAAGAAGCGGCACTATTCACCACAATGTCCCAGGCGCATTGAGACACTGAAAATGCACCATGTGAGTGCCGCTTTTTGTGTCCACCGCGAGAGCTCCAAGCATCGGTGGAGAGCTGCAGCGTACCATGAGCGACATTTGACACTGCCAAGACGTACTCTTCATACGGATAGAAGAGATTCTTCACGGTAGTGCCATTTGGGAAAGCCGATATTAGGGCGTCCGACGAATTGCTGCAATCAAAGCTGTAGTCCACAGTCTTGTTGTCGTTGGAAAAAACGAGCCAGACACCCTGATTGCCCTGGCCAGTGCCGTTGAAATCTTGAATACCCTCAGCACGACCCCTATACACACTCCAGATGCCAGTCGGTGAAGCGATACCACTACTCCCAGGCAAGTATATATTATATAGCTTGGTTGATAGCGTCGTCAAGTTGTATCCATCATTCAGCGTGGGATACTCTGTGCGGAGCTCGTGCATTCTCTTGAGGATATTTCGAATCGGGTGGGAAGGATCTCGGTGGTCGAGGCTGACTGAATCGTCATGACAGGCGTAGGTAGAGCTATTGAAAGGCATATCAACGTAAGAGTTTGCGCCGACTGTATAACAACCGTGAAGCTGCCACGCGCGTGCGGAAGYCATTGGTTGTCGGCCGTAAAGGTAGTCAGCTGCAGTGCTATCTAGAATATTGAAAGCTTGCTCTTCGCCCCAGAAATACATTGGAATGCCCGGCATTTCCAAGGTAGTGATAAAAAGTCCAAGAAGCTGTCTCTCGACGCCATTTGCAAGAGCGGGCCATCTGAATATATCCTATTTGTCGAATTAGTATAGCTTTCTGGGGACATTCTAAGAGTCATAGAGCCGAAAGAGGGCAGAAAGAGCCGAGCTCTTAAAACATGATAGGAATCAGGGCAGAATTTGACTTACCTGGTTCGTCAAGCCATAGATATGGCGAGGATCGAAGCCTCCGGTATTCGAGTTAACGAAATCATCTGTTTGCAGAGCTTTGTTCCAAAGATTGACGAAGTCGACTCCATCCAGGCCGATTGCTCCATCAAGTCTGTAGTCATAGTCAGCCGGTGGAAACAACGAGACTCACGCTAGACAGAAAAAGCGGCACTAATCACAATATCTCAGGCGCAGTGAGACAATCAAAATGCGCAACATCGGACGCCTCTTTTTGTGTCCACCGCGAGCCGGGGTGCTGGAATTTGCACCAACTCACCCAAGGAATCTTGTCAAGGCACCATAGGTCACATAGTGAAATGCAGAACCATCTAGAGCCCCCTTACCCCACTCACGCATGTATCCGGAAGAATCAGACATGTTTGATGATAGCATCACGGCCGTGATATTTGTCACAGTCTGATCTGGCGTCCTTCCTCTTCCCACATACAGAGCTTGGAATGAAGAGTCTCCAACCGTTTCACCAACGATGAAGAAATTCTCTTTGCCAAATTTGTGGGCGCACTCTCGTTGATAGTTAGAGAAGACCGCATGTACATCCACTGTTGTCTGCAAGGCCTTGTCTATACGGAATCCATCGATGTCAAGCATTGCGATTTGCATACATGACATTACAAGCACTTTCTCTAAGACATCATCTTGCCCTAAATTGGTAATGGTGCAATCAATATCAGTTCTCGAAAATTAAATCAAGCCTGGGAATGGAGAAGAAACGGCTTTCCAATTTTGGAATACAAATATATTTCAACCCGATTGAGAGATTCTTGCAAAAACTTGACTTACATAGCCTAAGGCGATCTTGAACGCCAGCGAACTTGGAAAGTTGGGTTTGCCACTCAGCATACGAACCAGTATTCGTCGTGTCTCCATACTATTTTTCGTCAGCGAAGCGCATGCACACATGACCGGGAAAAGAGACCTGATCGAACTCGCTCTCTCTACAACCATTCATGTTGCTCGTGAAATCTGCGCCAACAACTTCACCTGTCTCGTCATAGAACGTGGGGTATTGACAGGATGAGTTCACAGAATCTGAAGGTTGGAAATCATGATAGCGCCTCTCTTGCTTCCACATATAGTCGTGCTCGCCCCAGTCGAATGGTGTGCTTTCGTTGAGATGCCCTTTGAATCCGATGAGGTCGCCCATACTATGAGGTGGTAAGAAAGTGCATACTTTGACGGTTGGGGAAGTGCTTACGTTGCCATGGTATTGTCAAAGATCACATACATGTCTCTGTCATGTATCTCGGTGATGAGTGCTCGCCAATCATCAATGGTCCCGTGATGCGCATCCAGTAGGGTGAAATCGAGGGGGCCAAATCCGTCACTAGACCATGGCATATTGATGAACGGGCTTCCGGCTATGTAGAGGGCCTGCACCCAAATCAATAATCTTTCCCGATGTGATGTGCTGCTAGGACAGCTTACCCTAACTCCCATACCTTGAATGTAGTCAAGGGATCCTATGAGCCCTCTTGCATCACCACCAAATCTAAATTGGTTGGTCATCCAATCATGTTCGAATACGGTACCGTTGGCTTCATTGTTAGTTGGACTGTAATAGTTATGTGTAATCAGCTTTGCTCTTTGAAGCGGACATGTTTCTGTCAAGAAATGACTCAGGTGAAATTCAAGCATCTTACTCTCCATCAACATATCGATCAAGGGTTATGGTGTAGAACGGGAAGCGCCAATTGTCGGGAGAGGGATGGTAGGTGTGATTCTCCCACTGCCCTGCATAATCGGTAGGATGAACCGCATCCTGATTCTGGTTGAGATTGTAGTCCACATGTGCCGGGTCATATCGAAGGCCGGTAGCGAGAGGCAAGAGTAGGTGAATCACGGTCAAAATTGAAGAGAGAACCATCTTTCGACGTGCTTGAGAGTGTGATGAACAAAAGCTGAAGGCGGGAGACACGATGGAACGACAACGTTTAGATATGGCAGGTCTCATATACCCACTTCATTACGTGCTGCCATGGGGCACCCCCAACAGTGAATCAGATCAACACTCATCAAGTGAATCGAGGTAGTCYATYAGCAACGGGGGTCTGAAGATCACTTCYAGATTCCCATCTCGCTGTCATTTTCGCTCAAGCGCAATCTGATGTCTCATACAACCGCGGAACCTAGTCCAAGGATGCGGTGTCACCCATGCTCACAAGTAAAAAGGTRGGACGCGAACTGGCGATGAGCAAAGGACTGTGGCTAAGGCTCGCGCCGGTAGCGCGAACAAGTTGCACCGGATCCATAGTATAGCATGCTACGGGATATAGCGATACACTTGCAACGGACGTAACAAGCGGCATCATTTAGAATGATCCAGGCGGTGTGAGACATTGAGATTGCGTTCTTCGAGTGCCGCTTTTGTACCCACTGCGATATAGAAGCACGGAGCATAATAAGCTTCGATAGCAGAAGTACATAGAGGAAGCTACAAGCGGGACTGCCCTTTGGTTAAAGATAAGATAGTCTGGCATTGTTAGCAAGGCTGAGGTGGGGACAAGACCAGGGTCAGGATAGAAGTAGCCTTGAACAGATTGCCTAATGTAATTGACGATGCTCACAACTTCTGTTTTGCATATGCAAAAGTGATGCGTCCCTAATAGTCATATTGCCACCAGATAAATTAAAAAACAGGGATAGACAAGATAAAAAGGCTCGAAAACAGGAAACAGAGGCAGAGAATCTCATCGTTCGCGGACTATACTGCCCCTGAACAAAATTTGAAACGCAATGAAGAAAACCGCTCATCCGAATCGCCGACTACATGGCAACCTTAATGCCCGCTCGATGCTAGAATGGTACCCACGCTTTGTCGACAACAGCCCACGGCGGTAGCTTAACGCCATGGGCACGAATATATCCCCGAGCCGGTGCCCAATGCCCATCTGGTATGGGCCCTGGTCTATGCTTGAGTGCGTCGATTATGAGATTGACTATGCCGGAGCACGTTCTTGATAACTTTATTGTAGATGATTGAAGAATTTTGCCGCAATATTCAGCGCAACGGGGTCCCTGCATTAGTGTGCAGCCTCTTCGAGTAGGCTTGCGTCAGCTGAAGGTGGGTCAACATCAAGTACCGAGCCTCCGAACCCCTGCCGACCGGTGATAGACCGAATTGAACGATGGGGTCGAGAAGGGGATGCGGAAGATGCGATGGCAGAAAAGTACAATCAGATAAGAATCATCATGCATGATGTTGAACACTTGGTTGAACCCCCCCTAGGTGATATGACGCTGCATAAGACAGACAGCAATCATCTTTGCTTAGCCAGGTACAATTTGAAGATGGTAACGCTTTGTTGATTTATCAAGACGTTGCCCTATTTGGCTATCATTGATCGAAAGATCCCGAGAATAGATTGTTGAGGAAACTGGGAAAGTCTGGTTCACCCCCAACTGTTTGCTGCAGCCCAAACCACCAATCATTCAGACTTCCATCGGTGTCAGGAAAGCCAACACTCTCTTCAAACGATTCCGGCGCGTTTTTGAGCGGGCCTTTCGATTGAAATGTCTCTGTACTAAGGAAACCTGGCTCGGTGTCTGGCTCGGCGGCAAGCTGGGAAGCTGGTATACTAGGTTGGGGCAGATCTGATGCGTCGAAGGGTTTAGACTGATTAAGCTCTGATCGACCTGTGGCATGGACCTGTAGTGGATAAGGAGGGCCACTAAAAGTGGCATTGCTTTCGTCAAGACCATCCCTAGAACTGTGCGTCTCCCCGTGGGCCGAGTCCTTTACCACCTCAAAGGAACGTAATTTTTCAAACTGTTGCTCCAAGGATTCTAGTCGCTCTTCCAGGACGGAACTAAATGTAAAACTCAGTTGAAAATGTCTGTGGGAACAATATAGTATTAAAAACATTGAAACCAGGCCGACCAATGGTACTAGATGGTAGGGAGGAAGAGCAATGTGCGATGTTTTCTTGGTTCGTGCTGGACACAAGAAGCGCCGATAAGTATTGATATGCCCCAGGCGTAGGGGACAACGAAGCTATACGATCTTGAGCGCGACCTTTTGTGTCCAGCACGAGCTTGGGTGAAATGTCTATTGCTCGAAAACTTACGGCGTTTCCCAAAACTCGACATATTGCTTATAGTTCAGGCGCAAGAACTCATATTTAGAGTCCACCAGATCCAGATTTACTGTTGGACTCCGGAAGTATTTCTGCACGAGCTGAACCATGTGTGAGTCAGTATAAACTTTTTACTTGTATGAATTGTGACCACGTGCGAATACAGTGAGAATATGTGGGAGATTATTCGCGAAAGATGGTTTCGAAGTCTAATTGCCTTATCCGGAAAAGACACCTTTTGCCACCAAGAAATAGGAGGTAGGTAGCTCACCTGTACAGCAGCTGCAATCCAGACCGTGCTTGCAAAAAAAGGATTTACATGCTGTACGTGCTTGTCGGAGCATCTGCTGATCATTGTAAAGGCATTGTCTGCAGCCAACACGAAGCGATTCAAAGCTTGTCTTTGCCGCTCTAATAACGTGAAAAGCGAATTGCTGTTACTTTGATGCTCATTGGAAGGAAACCGAGTCGAAGATCCGTCATTGGAGCTGCTGTTATAATGCTTCGGCGAGGATTGGAATGCTTCATAATGATCAACCATAAGATGCGTCTGTTGAATCATGAGGTGTATGGCATGAATAGAGCCATGAAATTGACGTAGAATGCCCGCCGTGACCGCATCGTCTGAGGTAAAGGCAAGGTACTCGCCATGATACTGCAAATCTTTCGGCAGGGCCAATGCAAAGCAGCGTAGAGAATTGGATATAATAGAGAGTTTCTCCGAAATACTCTCGCCGCCAGGTTGAACATCAGCCCTGAGTGATTGTTGCTTTGAGCTCGAGAGCAGGCCTCTAGGATCAGAAAGGATCTGGGCATCTCGCATGAAGGAGTCGACAACAATAAACCAGGCTTTGCACGATGTGTTGCCGGTCTTCTGTAGATCTTTCCAGCGAGCCATAGGCTTCGGAGCTAGAAAGCAACTGGCCTGTTGTATGCCGTTATACCAGAAATCGTCTTTGATTGGAAGTAATGTTTCATTAGTTGCCCAATGAATTGCTGTTGGGGAGCGCCGTATCGTGCTTGCAAACGTGTCCATTTCCCAAATTGCCCACCAAGAGCGACGCCGCTCTTCGATTTCAATTGCCCTAGAAGCATCATAGCCAGATCCACCTATTTCTCCGGCGTATCCAGAGTCAATGCGGTGCAAATCAAGTTCGTAGGCGAGCCGAATGCATTGTCCCAGATGACGCCAGGCAATTCCCCGAACACCTCTGATAAGATGCTGGAAGGCTGTGAGTATAAACGACTGCAGGAGGCAAAAAGGTGGGTCATCATCTCCACTTTCTTTTACTACTTTTTCCTGCAGCTCTATCGCAATGCGTTCGAAGTGTATAGGCGAAAGAGTGGATCCTGGAATAGTCAAATGCTGCATATTCTTGGCAAATCGCGCAGAGAAGATAAACATCGACCCTAATAGGGCGCCCATGGCATTAGCGGATGATATTGCCTGGAGCTTCACAGAAAATGTAGGTTTGTGAAACAATGAAAAGGCACAAAAATTGGCCATATAAACATTGATCCTGGGGTAAGATTAAGCTTAGTTCCACAAGGGCTATCATTCAAACTAACAGTTCATGGGCAGTCTCCACAGAGATATCTAGGAGGCTACAAGCTGCCACAAAAGTATCCGGGGTGTTGGGTCGATTTGGATTTAAGTTTGATACATACCTAGAGCCTTTATTAGACTCAGTAGGAGAGGGTCCCCCATGCGAGGGGTGCAAGATTGAAGAGATTTCATATATTGCTGATGGATGGCCTTGAACCGGTAATGATGCTCCTGGCTCATACGGGGCTCGCCTGTGCTGGGACTGAATTGGACTTGACTGTCCGACAGCGAGAAATTCTCTTTCCGGTGATCTAGTACGTTTTCTAGGACGACTCGGTGTTCCTGCGATTCAGTTCAGCGACCAATCTTGCGAGACATAGAGCAACCAGAGCCAACCAATCTTCGGACCCGGCTTTAGAGGTCCAGAAGGGTATTCACAAGGATTTAATGATTTCGTGCATACTGCACAAGATGGAAGTGCCCTATCGCTAGGAATGGTCAGCTACTGCATTTCTAGATCGATTAATAGGATGAACGGTATCGTACCACTTTATTTTCCGACTAAAAAGCTGTCAGGGATATCAATGCAGACAGACGTCAATCGCAAATTCTCAACTAACCGCCGACAAGAAATGCAGGCTAGGGGCGACAAGCCTGGTTCTGGAGGGGGTGCCATGGCACGAAGGAGTCGAGGCAAGAGCTCTTGTTGGGGTTCAACGGATGGATCCTTGAAAGCCGTTGAATCCTCGCACAGGATAGAAGCCGACAGATCAGCGACGTTTCGGATTGGAGACCCTATTTCGGCCCATCTGAAATTCCAGGTGGAAGATGAGATGAGTCGTGCTGGTTGGGATGCTGAGTTCTCGAAACACCTGCTACGCGGGGCAAGAAGACAAAGGTGAGTTTGTGCTGGACAGGAAAAGCGGCGCTTCATACGGACCAATTCTCAGTGTCTCACTCTGCCTGGGACAATCAAATCAGTGCCGTTTTTTCTATCTAGGAGAGCAGGGCAGTCCATATTGTAGCAGGAGAAAAAGCGAAGCAGAGAGGCGAGAGGCGAGAGGCGAGAGGCGAGTGAGCGAGGTGTCCGCGTCGGTGGAATTACAAGGTAAATCCTCTCGACTCGGGGCAATTGCGGCGCACGTTTATTGTGGGCCTGGGCTTTTACTTCGACAACACCTCTTCTGCGTCTTCAGGTTTTGCTGAACTGCTCGCACGCTCAAAATCAACTATTTCGACATGTGCAGGAGTCCCTTATCTTCTGGTCTCTCCTGTGGTGTGCTCTTTTGCTGTGTCCTTACCGCAAGATTCGTCCTCTCGGGCAAGTCAGGCGCTCCAAACAACGATCATGTGATCGACGCGGGCCTGCAGTCATACATCGTCCTCCGCAGCTACCTGGGCAGCTCCTCGCACTATGATGCCAAGTGCGCCAACCAGGGAACAACCATCCAGGGCTGGAGAGCTTGCATGTACATTCTCACCATTCTCACGCTCCCTGGGTAGAGTTCATGTAGCTCGTCACGTGAACGACAGCATCCGAGCCTTGGAACGGCTCCCCTCCGCCAGGCACCAAGTCGGACCAGTGCGCGGCGCTTTGTATATTTCTCCTTTTGCTGTTTAGATCGCTACTTACCCTTCCAAGCTGCGTCACGATCCCGCATCGCGCCACTGCACCAACCATCCGTAGGGCTCCACAAGAAACAGAGTACCACAGGCTTGGGCGGTGAGTGATACGGCAGAGCAGAAGTTTTGGGCTGTCTCTCCGATCTGCATGGTCGTTGATTCGGCAGCACATTGTGCCATGTCTATCATATGCTAATGGATAAAATGAACATCTGCCTTCACACAAGGCACATATATATTGACTTATTTACTACCGCCTCCACACCGTATTCACAATGATAATAGCCAAGATACTACTATGTAGCACAAAAGCAATCCAGCTGGTTTCCCTTGGTGTGGTTTTGCCATCAACGTTTCCCAGTCGCTCTTTTGGGGGTTGCTTTTGACCTGAGGTCTTACTTATTGCTTTCAAGACAGGCTTCTATCTCGCACGTCGGGTCAATTCATCACACTTGCGACTTGGTACCAAAGTAGGCACACCAAGTACTCGGTGGCACAATCAGAAGCTAATTCCTAGCGTTGCATATATTACATACTCTCACACAATGAACACGATCCAAGCTGATGGGACTCTAGTCAAGGAAAATGTCAGAACCCCCGAGCGATGGACTAAAAGATCAGATTGGTGGTACTAACCGCGCCTTCCAATTTCCATTACACAGGAAGGGGCTAATGAAGTTGCAAAATTATATAAGGCATCTTTAATCCTGTTATATATCAGTTAAGAAACATTCTAGGCACTCCGCTCTCATACTGTACTTACATTCATATCATCCGAGCGTCAATATGGCCAAATAAAAAGGATTCGAGCAAGCCTTGAGTAAGTCTACAGTTCATTGCCCCCGCCAAGATTGGCTCTCCCATTGCTGCTACTTCCCAAAAACTGAACGAGGTAAGCTCTTACAGCAGACATGGCAGCTCAAGTCTAATTCTGACCAGTAGATAAGAGTCTACTACGTCTCATCCGACAACAAGCTCCGCGAGAAGGTCTTCAGCGACGGACACGTCTGGATTTCTGGTGCCTTGAACGAACAGAGTATCGTCCTTGCCCCGAACTCCAAGATTGCTGTTACATTCCTCGATAGCACTACTGAAAAGCTCAGAGTATATGYTCAAACCCCTGACAATAGCATCCAGGAATACGGTTATGATGATAAGTGCTCCCTCAAATCCCCCCTCCCCCAATCACTGTCTCACAATCCACAGATGTCGAAGCTGGCTGGCGCCCAACCTCCAACCTTAGCCCCGGTCTCCCAGGCTCAGCAATCGCGGCGACTTCTTTCTGCACCAAGATGAAAATATACTTCCAGTATCCCTCCCTCTCCATCATCGAATTCTCATCCCCGTATCCCTTCGCCCCATGGGCAAAAACAACGCTGTCTAACCTCCCCACGCTTCCACCCCAGGCTCCGATAGTAGCGCTCTTCCTCTCACCAACCTCTCAGCGGATCTATTACCTCGGCCCCACCAACAAGATCCTCGAATATGCTAATGATAGGATGGGCTGGTATGTCGATGCTTATAACCAGACTGCTGGGCCTGGGAGTGGGATTGCGGCTGTGGAACATGGTGGCGAGGGAGAGTTAGGGATAAGAGTGTATTTTAGGAGGGGGGGGAGGGGAGTAAGTGGGCGCAGGGACGGTGGTGGTGGCCGATTTTTCATGGGTGGGAATGAGGTACCAGTAGATAAAATCAAAGGTGTACATTTGTTTCTCAGGTATGGATGTGTTTGAGACTTGGGTCTCTGTTATGAAGCTGGGATGGAGCTATCGGGGAATTATGGTTTTTCTTATACTTTTCGTAGAATATTCAGACCTTTTTGTTCAAGAGACAATGCGGACATTCGAATCTCTTCCCTCCCTCCCTCCCAGACCCCACCCCGCTGACCCAGGTCCCTCAAAGTCCTCACTTTGAGAACATTTCCTTCGTCAAAGCCGTATCCATATACTCCCTAATCCTCACCACTTTCCCACTCTTCTCACTCCACTCCAAGAACCAAGCGTAGAAATTCTCATACGGGCTCCCATCATTCTGCACCGCGCGCCCTCTACACTCCACAATCGCCCTCATCCCCACAACTTCTAAACTCGTGAATTCCATCTCCAGATACCCATCCTTGATAGCCTTCAGCAACGGGGCACTGACCTCGTCTTTCCACTTCTGGAGATTCTAGAAATAAATGTCAGAGAGAGGAGGGGAGATGGGAGGGGCACAAGGGAATGTACGTAAGTCCCAGCTTTAGATAGTGGATCAGAAACATTGGAGGAGATCCACCAATGCACGTTGGGATCAATGGCATCTATGAAGGGGGCCCAGTCGCCCTTGGCGGTGGCGTTGAGGATTGAAGCGACGTGATCGTGGCTGAGGGTGAAAGGCATGGCGTTTGGTGGACAATAGAATGCCGAGAGTCTTTCTAAATGAAATTGTCTATTAAGGTGGTGTCAGGCGTGAAAATATATACTTTGCTAGTTGAAATGAGTTGTGGTGGGCCGCGCGGGCCGTAATTGTAAGCAGACTGCAAGTAGTTGCCCCGTGATCTTGAAGAATTGGTCCGAGATTATTAATGGCTTATGCCAAGACATCTTAAATGTGAGAAGTATGCTCTCTGATGGCCAATCTAGAACAAAATTGTTCCCATGGTCTTCCTCGTTATTGAGATGAACTTTGAGAAGTTTGGGTTTGGTATCTCAGCACACTTGTCGCACCAGGTAGGGGAATTTTACTAGTCAGCCTTCGAACTGCGGACTTCTCTTAAACTGTATATTAAATATGAAGCTTATCTGAAATTCAACACTCCATACTCAATCAAGTATGATGCCAATTCGTCTCCTAAGTGGGACTTTATRACAAATCTCAGGAGACACTGGGCTCTTCCCAAAGTGATCCTTCTCCTCAGTCAAGCTAGACTTATCCCAGAGTAGCACCGAGCGCAATCTGTTGAGGAATGGAGACCATATTGTCCAGATACTTGAGATCCACAGCCGGGATCCCTTCATCTTCTTCAAAGAAACGCCRCAATCTCTCCGCGACCCACTGCAAATGATTAGAATCGGCATTGCTCGACCAAGAAATATTTGGGAGATTTAGGAGCATTCAAATGTCTCCGAACTTCCGAGGTATTATATTACCTCGGAAAGTTATTGGGAGTTTAGCTTCAAGTACTCCCAGACGTCTCCCAGCAGAGTTTGGAAGGAACAAAATATTTAGAAAGTATACATACCGTCGGATTCTCATCCCCTATCCAATGGCCCGCCTTTGGAACCAATTCGCTCACAGAATTCGTGCCAACAGCTCCCATACCCGCCTGCACAACTTCAATAGGACTCACGCTGCTCTCGCCTCCAAGCGCCAATACCGGCTGGGTCAGCTTCCCACTCTGCATCGAAGTATTAAAAAACTTTACATCCTTCCCAAAAGTCGTACCAGCCTCAAAATACCCCAGCCCCGCCCTTAGAAACCCAGGCTTGCTAATCTCTCGCGTGTAAGCCTCTAGATGATCCTCGGAAATAGCGGTGTTGCCAGAGTAGGAGGCGTGGTAGAAATACCAAGATAGCATTTCCTTCTCGCGGCCTTGGATGAAATACTGCGCCGCGTCGACGACAGAAAAGAAGGATAGCTGCCAGTTGGAGTAGAGGTCCCATGAGGGAGTGGGAGCGGCGGCGGCTTCGTAGATCCCTAATCCGGGGAGAGGGTACTCGCAAATACCGAGACGTTTGATGAGGGAGCGGTTTTTGAAGGCAAGAGCTGTGGCTACTCCAACGCCTTTATCATCTGCGATAGAAAATTTAGACTTTCCTTTCTAGGTGTCTCTGGGGCTTGTGAATGTGATTCGAGTGTACCACATTTGGTGGGAGATTCAGAATAGGACAGGGGGTTCTTACGGCTGAAGACGTATGTCTGAGTAATGTTCAGGAAGTTGAGAACACCTAACAGATCGGTAGAAGCGGTCTCAGCAGTATAATCGGCGTCCCGTGGAATAGACGAAGCGCCCGTGCCGCGAAGATCAACAGCTATGACCGTGTAATTCTGTGCAAGAATGGGACCAATAGTGTGCCACGTGAGCGAATGCTGAGGGAATCCGTGAACGAGGAGGACCGGAGGGCCAGTACCAGCGTAGCGAAAATGAATTGAAACGTCTTTGAGCGCTACTCTCTGGTGCTTCCACTGTTCAAATTGCGTCAACTCCCCAAGAGCTTGAGAGGACACAGTTAAAATTATCGAACAAAGATTCGAGAAGCGCATTTTGAACTAAGATTACAATTCGGAAAACTCAGGCAGCAGTGGGGGAGGAATGAGAGACTCGATGACATTTATATGAAAATCAACCTCGTCTGACACGGCCAGATCCCGCTGTTAAGCAACTTTCGCTGACAGCTTTGTAATTTTGTCTCTTTGGTGGCGAGAGCGTTGAAATGAATAGACCTGCGCTGCAGTTGCACTTGCCATATCCTGGGATGAGTTTCCCGCCAATTTCGAGTTTGCGGTGTGTGTTTGACGAGTCGCGGGTTTGCCTCCCAGTGTGTATAAAAAGCAGCACTCAAGAAGCCCATTTTCATTGTCTTAGTCCGGCTGGCACATCCAAAAGTAGTGCCGCTGTCTTGACCTGCGCCTTCCGGCTTGGTAAAATCAGTCCGAAGAATTGATGCGAAGACCCTCCGGAGCTAGTCATTGCCAAGCAACATGCCTTTACGCTCTGACGGAATGAAATTTGATGACAGAAGATTGATCATCATGAGAATCTGGTGGTGTCAGCACTAGCTAGAGATATCTCAAGATGATGATAGTAAAGAAAGGTTGTTGAAAGCAACGATCAGGAGGTTGGGGCGCTAATCCATTTTAGGTCTCTACCCCACCCCCTTTCGATGGGTATGGAAACTTGAAGCTTGCGTCAAAATCAATGATTTACATAAATTTCGAAATTTGGGAAGAGGACGAGCTCGTTCTGAAGCTCCTCCAAGGTCTGATCCTTGATGAAAGTAAGTATATTCTCCAGCTAGAAAATTGAAGGTAAGGGTCGTCATTTTGATCTGCTACTTTCATATCATTTGAACATAGCTCATCGTTTTCATTATCTCATAATATCATGAGTGATAAGTAACGCTAAAGATCGCAAATCCATCCACACTCCACGCCTGGAAAACACCCCCTAGATTATCAACTGCCAAACTCAACACCCCACTTGGCCTCAGATTATACCCCTTCCCATTCCCCAAATCAGTAATAGTGTATGTTTCCGCCAACCATTTCCAGCTGGTCAAGCTTTGTAAGTAACTCACGTATCTTCCATCCGACGCACTTTCCAATACAAAACTATCACCGTCTTCACTCCCTATCCTATGAAGTATCCATCTCTGCTTGATATCTTCATGCCTATTTGAGGCAGGCGTGCTAGTTACACGCAGTGCTGTGGGGTCGGGGTTTGTGAGAGCGTAGCCGTTCATTTCGAATGTCAGGTACCGACCTTCGGTGAGAGAGCCGCGGACTTGCTTGAAGCCTTCCTCGACGAGTTTGCTCACGTCTGCGTTGGCGTTCTCGGGCCCGTATGGAACAGGTGGTTGAGCGGTGCGATGCATAGCCTGACAACGAGCTGCTCCGATATAATTACCGTCTAGGCTCCCAAGAGGCCCATCTGGTTCAACGGGGATACTTTCATCGACAAGGGGTTCTTGGGCCTCGTGAATGTGGGGGATAGAGTAGTCGGGCTATGGATATGTCAGTAAGGCAAGACAGAAGCGAGTAGAGGGGAGAAGTACGTGGTCAAAGTCGAAGGCCTTGAGAAGGTTTGACATGTGTTCGCGACGCCAGGGAGGCATTTCTTTGCTGCGTATATCTTGATAGCCATAGGCGGTGAGCCATTCCTCAACGAACATGTTCTGAGAGTTGTGGTCCGCGTGCTCGGTGAAGACCTGTTCAACAATTCAGCATACCCTCTTTCACCCTACTCAATTGATGCTCACATGCCCGCCGCGGGTCCAAGGTGATATGATATAGAATGGAAGGCGAAACCCTAGGGATGGTAAACATAAATTCGCTTTCAAGGGTTCAGAGATTTACCTGGGCCAACAGGAGTGTTCCCAACCATTCCATAAGGATCAAAAATCCATTCTCCAGGGGTATTCTTTGGAGCCGTGTAGGGTGTGACATGATCTCCGTATCCTCCAACTTCATCATAGCTGATAATTAAGGCGGTCTCTTTGTAAAGCGGACTGCTAGTAACAGCATCAACTACCTTCTTCTGCAGCCACGCTCCATCACTAGGCAAATAAGGATAATGCTCTGACAGCTCTGCAGGGCCCACGATATAGCTTATTTGCGGTAGTGTTCCATTCGCAGCGTCCTCATAGAATTTCTCAAGGCCGATATACGAGTTTCCGTACTTGGTGAGCGGAGAGTCTTTGCCTGCCTTTTGGTACTGTGTGAAGTACGCAAGCATATTGTCCTCGAAATTGTCCACATCTTGGTAGACTTGCCAAGTGACTCCAGCCTCTGTCCAGTATTCTGGAATTGTCTTCCAGGTGAAGGGGTAACAATTGAAGTGCGGTCTTTCGCAGCCTGGGCTCGCATTGTTATCGAGAATCACGTTGCCATCCCCATCAGGGTTATTTGGAGATCCTGGATTATTGACTGTCCCTGACATCCACTGGACACGGTTTGGGTCTGTTGCTGCGAGAATTCCTTCCTTATACATATCACCCACAGTCCAGCCTTCGGCGATATCCCAGTGCACCGGAATGTCCTCCCGCTTGAAGAAGCCAATGCTGTAAGGAGTATTCGTGGCGGCCCACTGGTTTGTCTGCAAGAGCTTGGGTTAGTATTTCTTGTTTGGGGTATATCTTGAGAATTTTACGATATTGGGATGTCTCAGAACTCCTGAGAAAATACGATATCCCGGGGGGCAGTCAAAATCCCGATGATCCGAGCTCTCCAAGGATAGAATAACTATTCAGATAAATGCATACCAGTCCTCCATTCAGGGCGGCATGCATTGCCTCCCATCCATTGTCGCCAGCGCCCATGCACTGTGTGGCTTCCTTCCATTCTCCACCCAAATAGTTGACATGCCAAGGTGTCAGCTGATCAGCGAGGTTTGTTTGCTTTCGTGTGACTATTCTGGTAGCGACTGCGTTAGACTTAAAGGTCTTAGAGAAATGTGAAAGACTCACTGCTGAAATGTTGTTCTCCCATCTGGGTTCACTTGGACATTGGGGTCCGCGAAGCCCCTCACTCCGGGCATGGTGCCGAAGTACTCGAAGACATTAGCATTCTGCTTTTGATAGCAGTGTCAGAACGGACTTACATGATCAAAAGCTCGATTTTCTTGCATGAAAAGAACYACATGCTTGATATCCTTGAGCGAGCCTGCCAAAGCGGCGCTCGCAAGTARTGTTGTGGATGCGAAGACCCCCACGTACATCTTTGAACTTCCGCCGAAAAGGCGCTGGCTCGGTTATAGCCACTGCGGCCTGCCTCCATATCGTAACATTTTTATATTTATCAAGATGCCGTCTGAGGCGAGCTGYACGAGCTGACCATGGAGTATTCGAAAGASAACTCGCAACAATCCCCCCACCGAGATGCCCCATGCGGTGGCTGGGCTGGGCCGAAATCAACGGCTGCGGCAAGGATCCGAGAGCGGCCGCTGTGGTTGGCTGTGGCGCCGCCTGACCCTCTTTATCTTGCGCGGCAGCGAATGAACGGGCCTCTGATTAGCACGGGCTGACGAACGCCCGGATTCCGCACCGCGCAAGCGGCCCTCCGTCTGCGCATTTTGGCCCCGTTTGGAGTGCCGCATTCCGCCTGAGATCTTGGAGGTTGGTGCCGCTTTTTCGGTCCCGCACTGGATCCACACCGAGCATTACGCGGACGACAGCTGCGCATGTCAACCTCCACGTCCAATCTCGAAAGGGTTGATCAATCTATCCTGGGTTCCAAAGACACCCAGCGGAGATATTCAAGCGCTAGCCCCCCGACAGGGCACATTGCACGCTGGAAACAGCTCTGCTGATGTTGCTGTCGCCGAGATCTCAAGTGTATCTGAGCACCACATTCCTCTTGCTCGCGATCGGCTTCTATCTCTCATTGTATTCTCGTTCCGGCCCTCAGATTTGGCTGATTGGAGGTTCATCGGAGGTTCATCTGGAGAACCAACATTCTGAGCCCCAAGCGCCACATCTCGCGCTCGTCTTGACTCCTACGGAGCACGTTTATCGTGAACCTCGAATCATCCGCCATGTCTGGAACATAACATACGATCTCCGCGCTCCGGATGGGGTCGAGAAATCTGTTTATTTGATCAACGGTGCGTAAGAAAATCATCCTAGGTATGAGATCCAGCCGAGCTGACGCTACATTTAGGACACTTTCCTGGACCCCTCATCGAGGGGAGGCCTGGTGATGAGATCGTGATTGAGATCAACAATGGTTTGCAACATGAAGGGACTGCCGTACATTGGCATGGCCTTTCTATGCGAGGTGAATATGCCATGATTTCACGGACATTTGATGTTGAGACTCACATTCTAGGAAGGCACGAATGACATGGATGGCACTGTTGGTCTGACTTCATGCATGATCAGCCCCGGGAAAAGCTTTACATATAACTTTAAAATCGATGATGATCAAGCTGGTACATTCTGGTAAGTACATCTCAGCAAATCCTAAAAGGAAGTTATAACTTATTGGTCGCCCTAGGTACCATGCCCATTCTGAAGTTCAGCGCGCGGATGGGCTCTACGGAGCGCTAATCATCCATCGACCGACAAATTTTGGCAAGTCCGAGATGTCCAAATATGAATATGATCAAGATCTAGCGCTCATGATCGGGGACTGGTACCATCGTCCAGCTCAAGAAGTCCAAGATTATTACACAGATTGGAGGAACTTCGGGCTTGAGGTCAGTCTCGGCCCCGCGATCACCAATTGACGATAGAGCTCTAAGATCCAAACAGCCAGCTCCAGACTCAATAGTTCTCAATGGCAAGGGGATTTTCAATTGCTCTATGGCGGTTCCAGCGCGACCACTGAATTGCAGCAATGTAGAAATGCCACGGCTACGGCTGAGTGGCGTGCGAACAAGGCTACGAATTATTAATACTGGGTGGGCAGTCAGTCTCTTGTGTCTGCTCATATACTGATATGTGACAGGGCACTTGCTGGCGTCATACTATCCATCTCTGGGCACAGCATGATTGTAATCGCAGTCGACGGCGGCAACGTAGTCGATAGCGCTCCAAGGGCTCGCTCTCTCGGCATTCTCTACCCTGGTGACAGAATTGATGTAATAGTTGAGCGCCTCGAATCTTCCGACCCAATATTGACAGTCTCTCTTGATAGAGAGTAAGTCCCGCACATGCATGCTTCTACCCCACCACAATGGTTAACAACAAAACAGGAATTTAAAGTTCAAAAACTTCGCTTTAACCCCAACTCAACACTTTCCCATCGGCTCATCGCTAAAATCGGGAGGAAACGCGCCTCGAGATCAAGGAGTTGCTCCATATTTCCCTCTAAGCAACGCATCTGGACCACTTCTCCCGGAAAGCACCCTCCCCACCCTCGCAGACCGGACCCTTCTCCTCTATAGCCGTATAGAAATTCTTTCAGAATACCGCAACATACCCAAAGGTTTCATCAATCGCACGACTTGGGACCCCACCACACATGCCTCAAAACTCCCTCTCCTAGCCTTGCCACGGACCAGCTGGGGAAAGGCATTCGTGCCCAGGGTGCAAAAAGACGGATGGGTCGATATCGTCCTCAACAACGTAGACGATCGCGGGCACCCCTTCCATCTGCACGGGAACTCCTTCTATGTCCTGGCTACCTACAAATCTATCATCGGCTCTGGAGGATTGCCTTCTTATAATCCCTATGATGCCTCCGGCCCTGTTCCATTACTGAACACGATCAATCCGGTGAAAAAGGACACGATTTATGTTCCGAGGATGGGGTATGTGGTCTTGAGGCTTAAAGCGGATAATGAAGGACTATGGTTCTTTCATTGCCATATGCTGATGCATCAAGCGGTTGGGATGGGGATGGGGATTCAGGTTGGTGGTGATGAGAGAGGTGTTCAGACTTATAAGCAGAAGGTGAGGGAGTCATGTAGGGTTGTGAGGTGAAGGGAGGGATTGAATGTCTCTTCTACTATGAGACTTCTGAGATGTGGCTCAATTTCAGCATGGATCGAGAACTATCAACTTGATACTGCTTTCAGGAAGATCTCATATTTTCAATTTTCAATTGCAATTCAGCAAAAATGTATCTTGCATATTTACATCTTAAGCGAGTGCGTCGCTAATGAAAAACGTAGGATCTCAACTTCAAGATCCTTCCTTCACAGGCATCGATTGTCCCTCCAGGTCACCTTTGTTTGGCATGGCCGGCCCATCGCTATCACTAGTCCTTTCCACGCCTTCTACAACACCCTCGTCTCGCCCAAGCATGTGGTGCTCGATATTTATGACAGGGCCCTTGAACCACTTATGAGCATCGACAAACCACCAAACGAGCACAATCGCCATCGGTCCACCGTAAACCACTACTGTCCAGTTCATCAATTCCAGCGTCAAATCACCCCCCTTCACACTCGGGAAACAGAGAATGGGCATCATGACGAGAATGAATGAACAAGCACAATACCCAATCGGCTTGCTGAACTTCCCCAAATGCCACGGCCCACGGCGGAACCTATCGCCGACGAAAAAGGTCTTGATGAAGATCGGGATAGTGAAAGCGACGTACGCGCCGATTGCACCAACGCTGAAAATCGCCCCGATTGCCACGGACCCGCCGAAGATGAGGAAAAGGAGGCAGATTCCAATGCAGGTGTTGAACCAGACGGCATTGACGGGCGTGTAGGTGTACTTGTTCACGCGCTTGATCCAGAAAGAGGCTGGGAAACAGCCGTCACGAGCATATGCGAATGTCACTCGAGACGCGGCGACCATGCATCCCTGGCCCATGGAGAAACCGCACATAATCGTGATGGCCAGAATTGCAAGCGCTGTCTTCTGGGGCATGACCTGGATGAGATATGAAGCCCAAGGCTGTCCAAGATCAGAGTCGATGACTGAAGGGATGTCGATGACGGAATAGGCGACGACGAGCTGCAGCGCCCACCCTGCCAGACCTCCAAAGCCGGCAGTCATGACAATGGCGCGAGGGGAGGCGATAGATGCATTGCTGCATTCCTCAGAGAGATGGAAAGGAGCGTCGTATCCGGACATTGTCCAAATGATTGCGATGAAGGACATGAGAACGGCGACTCCGTTCGGCCAGTCTGTGCCGTTCTGAATGGACCAGACGTAGTCTGAAGGGAAGAATTTTGGCGTATCAACAGTTCCAGTGACTGATGCGGGGATCATAACGATGACGATGAAAAGACCAATCATGTTCAGGGTACTGCCGTACGAGTTGAAGCGTGCAATCCAGAGTGTCGGCATGCTTGAGATACAGCCACTAAACGTCAAATCAGTATGGCTCATTGAGAATAGTTTTGGAGTCAGGGAGCCGAAAGAGGGCTACGAGAGCCGAGTTCTTGAAACATGATAGAAATAAGGGCAAAGTCTGACGTACTGGATGATCATGACAAACACCGTGAGGAGAAATGTGTGCCAATCTTTCGGGACATAGCTCGGATGGGTAATCGAAGCAGCTGCGAGAGTCATGGCGCTGAGCGCGTAATCGACTGAAGGCGCGCCAGTGATCTGACACAGCCAATTCGACCAGCCAGTGATCCAAGCAGCGAATGGACCCCAACCTGGAGGTGCCAGGACAGAGGAGGCGTAGTAGAGTCCTCCACTACATATCAATTAGTCAATCTCCTTCTTCGCCCATAGATAAATTTTGAGCGAAAAACATACCTGGTAGGCATACTACTACACAACTCTGCCATTCCCAAAGCCACACATTGGATGAAGAACCAGCTAATCAACCAGCCCCAAACCATGGCTCCCCTCCCTGCATATCCCATGCCATAGTATAAAGTACTAGCAAAACTGGGCAAGAGCCCTAACACGGCGAAAGAAACACAGAATGTCGTCCATAGGGAGAATTCACGCTTGAATTCTTGCTTGTAACCGAGAGCGACCAGCGCCGCTTCATCTGCTGTAAGGCCCTGATAGTCGGGGACATCGCCATCGGGGAGTACGGTCGTGACGCTTGGTTTGCGGTAATCTGTCTCCATTTTGGAAGGAGTTGAAGTCGTTACATGGAATTGTGAATTACTGGCTTGCACGCAGTCAGCTGTGAGAGAGTGTGTCTATGTTATAGGAGGGAGCGGCAATGTTATCGGAGGGAGCGGCAATGTTATCGGAGCGGGTAGACGGCAATCAAGAGCGATCGCTCGATGAGGAATGTCCAACCCAATGTTCCCCGCGGTCCAAGTTGAAGAGTCGAGATGTGTATCTCCGTCTCTTGAGTACCTCGACCGATCGAATCCACCCAATTCCTCTGTACCTTGGTTCCAGACTGGCAGCCTTGGCTTGCGCGTTTCCCGCAAGTCCCCTTACCCAATTCTACAAAGCCACCCATCTGATCTCGAGACCATCAAGCTTGAAAGACGGGTTTGTTCCGCGATAAGAGAGCTTATCTTTTACTATCCCCCCCTAAACGAATCTTGAAGAGTAGGCGTCTCCACTGCCCCTTTACCAGGGGTTTTAACCAATCAATAAATACGAACGTTTTCGAATCGTGTTATTTAAGGAAAAGCTTAATACAGGGGAGACGCCTATATTTTAATATTCTTTTAGGGGGGGCAGTATGTTGCAGATTAACTGGGTTGTCGAACCGAGACGCGCAGGCCAATGAGATTTGAGGTCCTATCAACTGCCCGATCTAGTAATGAGCTGGCCGACGCCACCTTTTTCCGATGCTGTGAAAGTTTTCTTCTGCGAAAAGTGGTGTGGCGCAAAGTGCGCGGAACGCATGTTTTCTCGAGGCCAGTTGTTGTTTCATTTTCCCACAGTTCTTGACACTCTGTTGCACACCGTGCATCATTGAAGTGACAGGATGTACCACTTAGCCACTATAGCCATTATAATCCATATAAACTTATAATTTATAATAATAATAATAATAATAAAAGAACCTAAAAGGTTTCCATAAAATAAATAAAATAAATAATTTTATAATTTATATATTGTGCAAGGCCAAAAAAA